>OY015313.1:83260023-83417143 GCA_955612985.1 Cheilosia scutellata
AGCTAAAAATATTTTAGAGTACTCAAGTATATTTATTATGGGTACTTGAATTATTTCATGTTGAATAATATTTTTAATGTCATCTAAGTCTAGGCTTTCTGATAAATATTCATTATTTTTTGCTGCATTAATTGTTCTGGTCAATAATAATAATTGTTCGTACACTTGTTCTATTACTAAATGTTCTTTAAGGCTCTGACCTTCGAATTGTTGCAAAATTTGTTCAAATCTAGAATTTATAGTTTTTTGTTTATTATTGTTTTCTATGAGATTATTTATACTCGTTTCTATGTTAACTAAGTCATAATGGTCAGGATTACCAAACACATATTTGAAAGCTGTTCCTAAAAAGTTAATTGATCTAGTATGCCTAGTATGTTCTTGTAATTGGTCTGCTAAATTCTTAATTTTACTTAACCAAATTTTTTCTTCCTGTGTAGGTTGATATTTACTAGTTACGATATTTACGTAAGGTTGAAATATCGAAGTCAGGTTGGTGGCATGTAACAAATAAGTTTGTTCTTTGAATAAATACACGTCATCTGTTTGCGTAAGTATAAACTTCTTGTTTAGTATCTCAGTTATTTGAACGTTTCCTTGCCCTTCTTGACTCTGTACAATTCCTAGTAATGTTAGGAATATTAATATTTTCGTCATCTGAAAAATGATAATTCTTTATGTTATCCTTGTGAATTTTTATTCCTTCTTTAGAGATTACCGTGTCTCCTTTATCTTCTTCTACTATTCTTGTTATGTATCTAGCGTTAGATTTCTTTCTAAGACCTGTGATTCTTACCATTATCTTATCTCCTTTTTTATACTCTCTGTGTCGAGTTCCTTTATTTAGACGTTCGATCACTTTTTTGGATGCTGAGTTTAGTTTATTTATTATAATTTCACTATTTCTATATTTATTTTGATTAAAGAAAATGTCTCTAGGTTTCAAACCGGTAACTGAGTGTATAGAATTATTTAATTCACGCACTGTTCTAAATATTTCTTCGATAAGTCTTGTTTTATTCTGAATTGTGAATATTCTAGACAGTTCAGTTATTGTACCGTTTACACGTTCTACCTGACCGTTAGCTGTCGATCTGTATACTGGAGTTTCTACTTTAGTTATGTTGTATTTCAAACACATTTGGTTCACCATTTCTGTTTTGAATCCCTTCTCGTTATCTGTCATGAGTCGTTCACATTTTGGGAAATAATTAGATAAGACCTCTTCCATAACGTCGTACAGTCTGTTTCGAGTTTCGATTTCCCGAAGGATTGTATATTTAGAATACTTATCTACTGTTACAAGGAAAGTATACTTGTCGTTGAAGTATATGTCCATATGAATGTGTGTTCCCACATGTGTTGGTATTTCTGAATTATTCAGAGGTTCTCTGATAGGTTTTCTTTCATATTTTCCAAATAGACATGCTATGCATTTTTTGTTGAAACTCTTTGCTTGTTTATTTAGATCGGGCCAGTAATATTTCTCTGAGATTTCTTGTATATTGTTACGTAACCCTCGGTGTGCTCTTTCATGAGTTACCCTTACAAGTTTTAGTTGTTCCTCCAAATTTGTCACGTCTTGAAGTTTTCTTGGTGTGAATATAAATCTTACTAGTGGGAATTCTTTTTTTATGTTTTCACCATATTTGTATATGTTTTCAAATTTCGTATGCAAAGCTACAATCTTTTGGGGTTGTATAACTTCTTTCATCTGCCTTAGTAAAGAGTCTTTGTCCTTAAACTTTATTATGAGTCTTATTTTGTTACCAAAATAGATTTGTGTTTCGATATTATTTGTTATATCTTCAATAAGTTCGAACTGTGCAGTGTATGCATTAAAAGGCTGATTCACAGTTTTTATTATATCATTAGAAGAACTTTCAGCTGAATGTGCTGTTTCTATGGTAGAAGTATTTATGCGTTGACGTGATAATGCGTCAGCTACAAGATTTAGGTTTCCTGGTTTATAAACTAATTTTGCTCCAAAGTCTTCAATGATTCCCTTCCAACGTTTCAGCTTTGTGTTGGGATTTTTTTCTGATACAGAATATATAAGGCTCTGGTGATCGGTATATATGGTTAAGTCTGCTATACCATATATGTAGTTTCTGAGTTTTTGTAAGGACCATATGATCGCTAATAGCTCTTTCTCGTTTGTGCTATAGTTCTCTTCTGTCTTACTCAGTGTTCTTGACAAGAAGTGTATAGGTTGCTTATTCTGACTTAGTACGGCTCCAATAGCTATGTTGGATGCATCAGTAGTAAGCTCGAATGGTTTACTATAATCCGGTTGAAAAAGTTCGACTTGTTCTTTCAAATAATTTTTTAAAATTCTAATCGCTTCTAATGCTGAATCATTCAGATTTAACTTAATATTTTTACTTTGTTTTTTGTTTACTTTACCGTTATCTCCTCGTAAATATAATGTCAGGGGCTTGGCTATGCTTGCGTATCCCTTTATAAACTTACGATAGTAACCTGTAAGACCTAAAAATCCTCTCAAATCCTTTACCGTTTGTGGGACTGGAAAATTTTCTATAGCTGCTATTTTCTCAGGGTTCGTAGTGATTCTACCATGTCTGATTATGTGACCTAAGTATTCTACTTCTTCTTGAAAAAACTTACTTTTCTCATCAGATATTTTTAATGTGGCTTTATTGAGTACGTCGAATACTTGACTTATGTGCTGTATATGTTCTTCCTCAGATGAAGAATATATCAATACGTCATCAATGTAAACGTGTACGAATTTACCTACAAAGTCTCTCAAAATGTCGTCCACGCATCTCTGAAATATGCTTGGTGCATTTTTGAGCCCGAAAGGCATTCGTTTAAATTGATATTTTGCGCCATTTATAGCAAAAGCTGTTTTTTCTTTATCATCTGTTTTGATTTTAATTTGGTGGAAACCTGACTCCAAATCTAACGTTGTAAAGTACTTGGCTTTACCTAAATTTTGAATTGTCATGTTGACATCCGGAATGGGGTATCTGTCTGTTACAGTGTGAGCGTTAAGTTTTTGGAAATCAACAACCATGCGCCGTTTTGGTTTTCCTTTTTCGTCCAAACCTTTTTTAGGTACTGTCCATATGGGACTGTTATAAGGACTATGGCTTTTTTCTATTATATCGTCATGTAAGAGTTTCTGTATTTCTTTGTTTACGAATTCGTTATCTGCTATGGGATATGGATATTGTTTAACATAAACCGGATTATCATTGGTCGTCCTAATGCTTGCTTCTATAGTATCTGTAAAGGGTAACGGTCCTATGCTGTTATTAATCTTCATCAGTCTATCTATGTCTGCTTTATAAATATTATTTTCCCCAATTATGTAATTAATTTTCTGAATAGATTCGACACTGCTTATGGTAGTTAGAGTCATATTACTGAAATTTATTTCCGCGTTTAGAACTTTAAGTCCTTCATATCCTAATATCATATCAAAAGACTGAATATCCTCTAATTCAAAAAATGTTATATTTTTCTTTAATATCCTAACTACTTTCTTTGTATCTACCATAGAATAACCATGCATTGTTTTTATTTTTATAGGTTTAATTTTAATTTTTTCGCTAGAATCGCATTTTCTATTAATGTAATTATGGGTTGCACCAGTATCAATAAGAATTTTGTAAATTTTCTTATGAATAGTACTAGTTAAATTTAAGCAGGGCAACCCGTCTACTAGTTTAAATGATCTATTCTTATGTTATTATTTACCATACATTCCGTTTCATCTGCTTCTGCATATGTACTGCTGACATCGTCTCTGCGTTGTTGTCGGGAGTTATTTACTCTCTGCTGCTTGAAGTTCTGCTGATAAGATCGTTGCGGTCTGTTGTGTGTGTTGAAACTCCCGCTGTGTTCACGTTTCGCTGGTGGATTATATACATCGGGTTTGCATTGATTCCAATTTTGTCGCTGTGCATGTACAATTTGTCTCGAGTTTATCTCCATCGGCTGTGGTCCTTGATTGTGTTGCTGCATATTATCGTATTGCTTCTGGGGTTGATAATTCGTTGTTTGGCTCGAATAATTTGGTCTTCTTTCGTTTCTGCGTTCATGTGGCATATTTTTGTGGTGCTTATCTTGAGTGAGATGTAAATGCCTGTGCACATTATCATGTTCTATTCTGCGAGCAATTGCGAATGCGTGTTCTAGATCATTTATTGTAGCTGAATATAATGATCCTCTTGTAAAGTTGTCACTCATACCATCAATGAATATACGAACTGCGTCGTCGTTAGCATTTTTAATTAGTCTGTCGATTATATTCGGCGGATCACCTGACATAGTGATTTTTGATATTATTAAATTGAGATTTTTATTTATCTCGTCGTGGTATTCAGACAGTGTGCTTCTTTTTTGCGTGATGGCTTTCATCATGTCTTGTAGCACGTATAGAGGTTCTTGATTAGAGTACGTATAATCTAATCTGTTACGTATCGCCTCAAAATTAAAAATTGTGTTATAATTAGTTAACACATTCGCGGCTGCACCCTGTATTTTACTTTTCACTATAGTCAATGCTGCTGCGTACTTACTGTGTGTTTTGAAGTTTTTAATGCTGTCCATTAATCTGGATGCTTCTTCGCGCCACGACCGATAATTTGATTGATCGCCGTTGAAAATAGGTAGGCTTTTAAATGCGTCTAACTGTATTTCACTACCATCTGTATATGTGGTTCTTATTTCCTCTAGCACAGGTATGTTTGGTACTATGCCTAATCCAGATTTTACTTCATTTAGTTTTGTTTCTAAATTAGTGTTTATTTGATTTTGGTTAGTTATTATTGCTGCTAACCTTGCATTCTCTGTGCGTGTGTGCTCTAGGGTTTGTGTTACTGTGTTGCACCTGGTTTCTAAAGCTTCTAATCTTGCCATTAATACTGCGAGTTGTTCCATTTTGAACTCGTGTCTGTTGTCGTCGAATTTGTGTGTTTTTTTTCTCCACATATACACTTTCACTGAATTGCTTAGCTGCTTCGTATGAAGAAGCTATATTTGTACCTGCTATGCTAGGTAATTCTTGTAACCGGTAACGCGAGTGTTCTGTTTATACTAGATTTCACTACTTGTTCCCGAGGTCCGCTCGATTGAAGTTAAAAAGTATATTTAACCTCCTGGCAGGATCGCCAATTAAAACACTTGTTTCTTACTTTTAAAATTAAACAATATTTATTTGGAACTATGTCCTTTATTATTGAAATACTTTTTACTAATTCTAAAAGGAGCTTAAGGCTACTATGTAGTTACAATAAGACTATCGATAAATTCATCATACAGTCGTATTTATATATTTTTCTTATCTATCTACAAGGAGACCCAAGCGTACAATCGTCTTGCTTGATAATGAAGAAGAGATAATATTCCAACATTGTATACAAACGATATTATCTCTTGTACATATGTTATCATTGTAGCGTTGTGTGCAAGACTGTACTAGAGGCTAAAGATATCATTGAATACAAATAATGTTATCTTTTTTCTCAATATGTTTTGCTATGGATACTTAACTCGCGCTCGATAGAGACAAAATCCACTGACCACCTCCCATTGAAAAGAAGTTCAACACAAGAGTACCTGATTGTGGAGAATGGGGCGCGAAAGCAGACACAGAGGAAGAAGAGCTATAGGTATAGGGAGCTATACTGATGACGGTTTCAAAGATGGTTACCTGGATAATCGGAAGTATCTTCTGTGAAACTTTGGGTGAAGTCAATTCATACAGGATCAACATTGAATGCAGCATTTTTCAATCTGTTATATAACCCAATCAGATAAAGGAGATGAAGAGAAGTAATCACCCTGCAAGCCAAGCTGCTACAAAGCCACGAAGTCAGCTTACAGCTGTAGTAAAATCAAAGGCATGTAAAATAATTGAATCCAATTGAAGATCCTTGGTATAGTTTATTTTTTGATGAACCAGAGGATATTGAAAACATAGAGATTAAAAGACTTCTGATGGGATTCATATATACTACACATTTTATAGATCTGGGTGGGGTGCGGTTCCTAACCTGAGTTAGCCACATTTGGAAAAATGGTTAACTTTAGTTCTAAAGTCGGAGAGCATAGCCTGAACGACAAGATACCCCCGGAAACGACCACAGGATAACCGACTAAGCTGTTTGGAAAACGTTATTTTTGGTTAGCGCACGATTATGGCACCTTAATATAGATATATCTATGTATACAGAAGCGGACTTGTATGTAGTTTGGTCTTCAAGTCATAATAGGTACCGTCAATGTTTTTGTGATTGAAGTTGATGCTTTGCATTAGTTGACTTTGAAAAGGTCATGAGTGTTAAGGGGCTTTCTTTCGAGTTTTGCCATGACTCTTCTATATGTAGTACCTCAGCGGTCTGAATTTTCTCAGGGTTCTATAAAGCTCTTACGCAAGATTCTACCGATGGCTAATTTTAGGCCCCCATACGCATTTTCTTTTTATTTCACCCCTAGGATAAACTTCAATATCGCTGGAAACTCTTGACTCTATTGACTCTTGACCGGGGGCGATTATTATTTAAGTGTTTCAGGACCATACGAATAGTACAACTATGTATTTGGATAAAGCATTCAGCTGTTCTTTGGTTTATTGTAGGCTCTTAAAAATTATGAACAAAATTTCTTAAGCTAAGTAGGTACACACGATTGTCAGATCTTACAATATCTTCCAATGCTCTGACAATGACTAACAATAGCCAACTACCTTAAAATACAAAATTGTGCGTTCAAACGGTTGTAAGATTTTGACCCAAAGTCTTACAATTTCATTGTCAGACATCCATCTGATAATGCCTTTTCTGACAACGTTGTAAGGTTGAAAATTGTCTGTTCACACGGTCAGCAGCAATGTTGTCAGACATTGTCAGATAAATTCAAAGTCTTGTGGGTTGTTTTTTGTAGTACGGATAATGGATCAAAATATTGCACTTGCGACTATTTTAACTCCTACGTGTTGGACGATAGCGAGGATGATAAATTGCCTTAAAAACAACGTCGTGTTTGGACAAAGGATTGGGTGGCCCGTCGTCAACAGGAGGGATTCTGAGGAGCCAGAGCTCTATTGCAATTTTTTGCGGATGGACTCGAAACAATTCGATGATATTTTTTCTGAAGATCTTGGGGAATTTTCCAATGCACAGTTATTTGTATTGATTACATTTTTTTTTTCATCTATATATAGGTATGTATATAAAAATGAAGATCACGACTCACTGACTCATCAACGCTCAGCCCAAACCCTTTGCTCTAGAAAGCTGAAATTCGAAATTCAACTCCTAAAGGGGTAAAAGGGGGGTCAACAATTGTATAAGAACACTTCTAATTTTGATCCGATTGACTTCAAACTCGGTTTGTGTACTATGAGAAATAAAGAAAACTGATTTCTCCAATTTTGGAAATTTTGCCCCTTTAAAGGGGGCCTTTTTCAGAACTCACGAACCGTTCGTCGCGTCGTATCAATTTGAAACTTTTTAATGCGTGCCAACCTCTGTCGCCGTTGAATATGCTTATCGATTCATCTAACTCCAGCGTACGTATTCCAAGGATATTCAAGAGGAATTCTGTAAGAATGGGGCCATACTGCTGGAAAGTGGTACACATCCTCACGATCTTTCTGGTTGCATATGTTTCACAGTATAGGAATATCTGGGCGATGTGGAATATAATTAAGGATTTTCTATCTAAGAAATATGTTTTGTCCCGTAGATAGAGGCTCAGTCTGGTATGGTATGATCTGTGTTGAGAGATATACTCGATGACTATATAAAAGTAAACTTATATATATATATATAAATTTCGAGAGATATTCGAACCAGACCACCATTGTCGGGTCTCTTTTCGTCTCCCTACCACTAATATACCTTACCCAGAGAGACTTTCTGGATTTCTCCAGAGTTCTTCCCTGAGTTCGATTCCTAGTGTTAACGCTAGCATCTGTTTATGTGAGATCTGTTTCATCCAATGGGCCTCGACCCAATGTTGTCCCAAGATCCTCATTCTTCTGCCAGCCAAAGCTGGACATTGACACAATATATGTGCCGCTGTCTCAGATTCCTCCAGGCATAGCTTACAAGTATCATCCTCTCTAAGGCCCATCTTCCTTAAATGATACCCGAAATTACCATGACCTGTAGTTAACGCCACCACCCATTTCAATGTTCCTCGACTAATGCTTAGAACCTTTCTCTGAGTGGAGCAGGTCGGCCATTGTATTGCCATTTTAGCTTGTCTACATTGTTCCACGGTTGACCACCTATTCAAGTGTTCTGCCGTGATCCATTTGTGAATCAGCTGTTCCTCTACCAATTGAAGAGAATGGTTCTGGTCCCAGCAACTTTTCAGTTGACCCCTGTTTTGCAAGGGAGTCCGCCTTTTCGTTGCCGTCGATCCCTATGTGTCCTCGTACCCAAGTCAGTGTTACCTGGTTTTTAGACGAACACTTGTTGAGTTTGAGTACACATTCCAGTGCCAGTGATGTTGTGATGGTTGTCTGTCCCATGCATCTAATCACCGCCTGGTTGTCCAGTGCTATTAGGATATTTCTTCCTTCCACCTGACTCTCAAGCAAGTAATCCAACGCATGCAGCAAAGCAATCATCTCAGCCTGGTATACTGAAGTGTGTTTCCCGAGGCTAATGTGACGGGCTAGTTCCAGATCTTCTGAAAAGATTTCGGCCCCCGCTCCGCCATCCATCATGGATCCATCTGTAAAAATCACGATTTCACCATTCCTCATTTCTGGAAGTAATCCATTCTCAATACGAGTTTTGTGATTCCTTTCCATAATACGCACCTTTGTTATACCATCCATAGGCATGTTCAGTTCCCTAATCTCATTTTTGACAAGCTCCAGGATCTTCCTATGTCCATAGATGGTACCACTATTGTGCCATTTCGAATCTCGATGCAGGCGAAGTGCTGTTAGGGCCGCTGTTTTCTTAATAAATAAGTCTAGCGGTAAAATCCCTAAGATCACTTCCAATGCGCATGTTGGTGTTGTGCGTATTGCACCTGTAATTCCTATACATGCTAAACGCTGGACCCTATCCAGGTGCTTCTTAGCAGTCTTCTGGGAGGCTTTTGCCCACCATACAACCGAAGCGTATGTGATAATGGGTCTAGTAATCATCGTATACATCCAGTATGCTGACCTAGGAGAGAGTCCCCACCTCTGTCCACACACACGTTTGCACTGATGTAGCACCCTTTTTGCCTTCCGTACCTTCTCCTCAACATGGTGATTCCAAGTAAGTCCAGTATCTAGGTATACTCCCAGATACTTAACCTTCCTGGTCGTTGTTAGTTCAGATCCGAAAAGTGTTAAGGGCTGAAATTCCAGATTTTTCCTCTTCCTAGTGAAGATTATTAAATCTGTTTTCTCCGCATTAATAGAGAGTCCTTGTTCCAGACACCACCGCTCAACCACTTTGAGTGCATTCCTCATGATATCCGCTGTGACGTCTATGAATTTGCCACTTGCCATTATTGCTATGTCGTCGGCATATTCCACTGTGTGAATGCCAGTTGCCTCAAGTCTATCGAGAAGAGAGTCCACAGTGATATTCCATAGTGTAGGTGAAAGAACACCTCCCTGTGGGCAACCTCTGCTGACTCTTCCTCGGAGTTTTGAGGTTCCCGTCTGGATATTTATCGCTCTTGTATTCAACATATTGTCCACCCATCTTACCACTAGTGGGTTAACTCTACGTTTTTCCAAGGCTTGTTTCAGACTTTCAAAGCATATCTTATCGAAAGCACCTTCAATGTCCATTATAGTATGGTCATCGCAATACCCCCGGTATTTAGCTCTTCCTCCGCAGTGCGTACTACTTGATGTAGCGCTGTTACTGTAGACATACCTGCCCTATAGGCATGTTGTCTACTATTTAGAGGATACATCTTAAGCGCCGTACTCTCCATATAGTCCACCACCACCCTTTCCATTGTTTTCAACAGAAAAGATGTTAGGCTGACTGGTCTGAAGGACTTTGCCTCGGTGTAATCCTTTTTTCCCGGTTTTGGAAGGAAGACCATGCAACGTATATATTCCTGGGCCTAAAACTCAGATTTCGCGTCTATACCACCGGTTAAACTGTCTATCAATGAAAAAATTGTAAGCTAAAACTATTGTCATTTTCCATAAACAACGACATCTGACAATTTCCAATGAGTCTTACAATGTCCCAATTGTCCGACAATAATAAGAATTGTGTGTTCAGACGATTGTCAGAAACCTGACAATATTTCATTGTCAGATGGATGCTCGGATGGATGTCTTATAATGGGCTGACAATATTGTAAAACAAAATTGTAAGTTCAGATGGTTGTAAGACATTTGTACACAGTTTTCACTGACAGATCTGACAATCGTTTGCACTTAGCTTTAGTCTTGTATACCTACATATGTATTTATTTCCCACCCCATTCGTCGTGTCTTCTTTATAAAAGGCGTGGATATGATAATGTGCCTATACTTTTGTCACGCAGTATAAATGGTATCTATTGAGCCTGTAAAATAATCTACGTAGTAGATGACTAATTTATTATTATCCTCGATTGCGCGTATAAACAGCTTCGACATATTGTTGTTTCATATAATAGCACCTAGTTCCAGCTACCTAACTAAACATAGATACAAGGAGGTATAGCTACTCCCCTTACCCGCTTCCTTGCTTTCATAGAAATAACATAACTTGCACCTCTTGTTGCCCATTTTTTAAAATAACTCAACAGAGGCATTTGAAATCAATTTCATTTAAAAAAAGAACCACCCTACCACATCAAATCTGGACCTGTATCTACCTACCTACCTAGCCTCTATAAAAAAAAAAGGCAATATCGCCACCCCAAAGCGAATGAAACTACATATTCCATAATAATGTGTGTCATTCGGTGGATGTGGAATTTTATTTTCACCCTCAGCTAGCTCTTTTGTATGGCAAACAAAACACAAGAAAAAAAAATGCGATTTTTCAACGAAAGGACAACCGAACCGATACCGAAAACCGAATATGGAAACTGTGGAAGGAGAGCCAAACAATAATTGAAAATACAAAATAACTCTCTTTGGTCAAACTCTCTCTTTCTCCCAGCATTCACCGGGTGCCCGATATTGCAATTATTTCTCATATATACACATACCGCACCACTACATCCGCAGCTCATGGTCAAAGTATGCATATATGCATAAGAATACTGCACCCCACAGCTTGTGTGAAGGTGGTTTGAATTTAGGGGTAGTTTCAGCCACCCCTCATAAAATTTCACCTTGCACTGAGCAAGTTAAAAAAATAAAACTGTTCGCAAAGCGCATGCTCTGATGTCCTTGCCCTTGGTTGCGTTCGTCGTCTGTGACTAGATTCACGCGTAGAAGCAGGCGCTATGACTATTTTTTTTTTTCTTTTGTGTATCTTGCAGCCCTTCACCTTCAAACTCGCACATGTGTGGGTAAATGTTATGTGAGAGATTGCATACAGTGATGCAATGCAACCCCTACGCCGTAGAAGCTTTTTCTTCTATAAGCTATTCCAAGAGCTTCCTTTGTTCTCGCATAGTGGGTGCATGTGCAGGTAGAAAGGCTAAGGGGTTCGGGTGTCGATGGCGAGAATATTCGAGGTTATTTCCCTACACGCACACAACGAATACCTATCACGCGATAGTAGGTATGTTATCACTAACCGTTATTGTCCGGGATCACACCGTTCTTAAACATTAATCAAAAATCAACCCCTGTCAACAACCTCGCGAGACAACAATTACTGTTTTTTATTTCGCTATCCATCCACCTACAGTTAGTTATACAATATAGGTTCTACATCATTACATCCTGCTTATTACGAGTCAGTATAAAAATTATGTAGGTGGATGTGTGTCTTTTGTCAGACAGTAGGTATGTCAGTTTGTGTCTGATTGCAAAGACATATTAGTTTACGTTTAGCAATTTGAAGGGTGAAATAAATAAAACAAGGGAGTTCAAGCAAACAAAAAGAAAAAAAATCCAGAAGGACATTTTTGCAAAAAATTACAACCAACACAAGAGGGAAGGAAAGTGAATGAAATACAAGTACATATATACCTACTCACTATAAAGCGGTTCATTGCAATTTTTGCTCGAATGTCTCGCTTGGGGGTGGCCGGTTTATCTGGGTTTTCACTTGGAGCATCGAGTGTCTTAATGTTGAACAGAGATCTTTCTCATCCACCCAGACATGGTTTTTAATGAAAGAATTAATTATGAATTCCATGGAAATCGATCTGATTCGGTTGGGCTATGGAATAGATAAGGGATGTTCCGACTAATTCGAAATTATTTCCACCAAGGATTACGGATTAAATTGACTATACTTGTTATGGGAAATGGTAATACATAGCAATCAAATTCAGTTGAAAAGGTAACACTAGTGCGTGGTGTCTACTCCTACTGATGCATGAGGTCTGAGGAATTCTGGGTATAGTCTCAAATCTCCTCCAAGCTGTGCACGTTTGATTGCAACCATTATACATGAATTCGGAGTATCACGAACGTCGAACTTGTCTAGTTGTAGAGGTCAAAGATTCTGGATAATTCCTTCAGATGACGTATGGCTAAGAGCGTGCTTAGCTGGCCTACTATCCACGTAGCTGCACTTCATACGTACGCTTGCTTCCAGCTTCCTTGCAGCTGGCATATTAACAAACGAAGCTCTGCCCACAGAGCGGCAAAATAAGATTGTCGTCATTTGCAGCTTGCATTGCCGTTCCGTGGACTGTGGCTTGTTTGTTTATATAGAAGCTGCAAGCAAGCGTACAAAAAGATGGAAATGACGAAAGCGTGCATATGAAGTGAAGCTACATGGACAGTAGGCCTTTCTAACTTGCAAACTTCTAATACTAGGCGACTTCCTACATTTCGCAGGATATGCCTATTTAGATGAATCTAGAAAAATCAGAAAGCTTAAGCAACGGAACAGAACTCAACGTAATCCAACAAAGCGCAAGGCAACATAATCCAAGGCACCAACAAGAACTCAACTCAATGTAACATAACGGAACGAAATTCAACGCAATACAGTACAAACCAACGAAAATCAATGAAACAAAATTCAACGCAATGCTATGTAATGAAACGGAAAAAAACACAACGCAATCCAACACAATGGAAAGCAGCATAATGCAACGAAAAAACCACAACCCAACTCAATTCAATGCACCAACTTGGACCCAACGCAATGCAACATAACGGAATGAAATTCAACGTAACAAAACAGCCACAACCCAAGTCAATGCAACGAAATTCAACGCAATGCAATACAATGAAACGGAATAAAAATCAACGCAATCTAAGACGCCACACCGCAATGCAATGAAAAAAATTAGTGCCAAACAATTCAACGCACCACAACCCAACCATACCTAACGCAACGCAATAAAACCGAGCGAAGGAAATTTAACGCAATGCAATACAATGCAACGAAACAAGACTCAATGAAATGTTACACAACGCAACGCAATAAAATCGAGCTCAAGGAAATTCAAAGCAATCCAATGCAATGCAACGAAACAAGACTCAACAAAATGTTACACAACGCAACAAAACTCAACGGAAAACAAAAAATGACAACACAACGAAATTAATCGCCATACAATACAGCGCAACAAAACTTAACGCAATATTACACAACGCAACGCAACAAACCTCAGCGCAATTCCACAAAACCCAGCGCAAGGTAATAAATGAATGAAACACAATGTCACACAACGCAATGCAACAAAACTCAACGGAGAGCAAACAAATACAACGCAACGAAATTCAACGCAATGCAATGGAACGCAACACAACGCAGTCTTGTAATTAAAGGCAATTTGCTTTTCCTTCCTTGTCATTTCTATTCTATTAGGTTCTATTAGAGCCTTTTGTGAGGATCGCTGATAATTGAAACTACTTCCATAGGACCATGTGAATTTCCTCTTTTGTAGTTGCTTCATTCAGGTCGCGGATTTCCACATTTTTTTTTCTGTTGGCACTGATTTTTCGTCCTGGCTCATGCTTAAAGGATTTTCGACATGTTTCGCTTGCATTTCGTGCTCTTCCCATTGCTACATTTTCTTGAACTCAATGAGCAGCTCGCGCTCACAGTTGTCTGTGAAGGACGGCTCAGCCGTTTTCGCAATTAAAATATTTTCAAACCTTGCTGATGATCTCGTTCTCTTTTGATTCGCCCCTGTCGTGGTCACAATCACAAAGGCCATGACAAGGGACATTGACTTGTGTTCCCCCAATGCTCATCGATATAATAGGGAGTGTCATTGGTTGACAAGCACATAAAGGATACCCAGTGTTATGTTGATACGATACATAGCTAAAGAATATCCCTATGAAGAATAAAAACAATGAAACCAATTTGAACCTACAGCTAAAATTCAAAAGGGTAGCCATATCAAAACAAACTGTTCCCCAAAAAGGGTCAAAGGCACCTACTCATAGAAAGATTCTGAGCTCGGAGCTCTATAGCTCTTGGGTGTTGGATAACGTTTACCATGGCCGCCTCAACCGACAGAAGGCAGAATGAGTGTATGCGAGATGAACGAAGGTATATATAGTTATCTGTAAGTTATCTGACAGCTTGTTCAGAAGAAGCGTATAACAAAAAAAAAAAAATTAGGTCACGTGGTCGATGACTCATAAGGATTTTGCCTTCTTTGTTGGCTCCACGATGTTAAATTGGTGGTGCCTTGCCCATTCCAATTGTAGGGAACCCAACGCTGGGAATACTTGCCGGATGGCGATGAACTCTTCTTTTCTGTGTCTATGGCTCTGTGTGGGTTTTTTTTTTTTTTTTTTTTTATAAATTGAGGTTAAGGACCATATTGAAGCGTTTCGTTGAACTTTGGAGAATGATATAAAGATGGGTGGTTGGGGAGAATTTTTATTTGGTCTTTCGTCCTGCACACATTATCCATGGACTGGACTTGTTTGCCAAAAGACAAAAAGACGTCTAATGCAAATTGAATTCTTTCTAGGGGGATGCAAAATGTGCAGAAAGGGATTTGAAAATAGATGTATCGCCTAGAGGAAAGGGAGGTTGAGTAACTGAGATGTGCACTGACAGGATGTCAACTTTTTTGATCAAAATTGGCAGAGTACATATAAGTACAGCTTCGTGAACATTCATAGAATACAAAGTCATGCCTTGGCCTGGCTATCCATGGTAATGAAAAAGAAAAGTCCTTGATATCTGTCTTAATTTATTCCAGATACTATATAGCATCGCCAAAGTCCTTTTGTGTTCACAAGGATGACCCCGATACGGATTTGGATAAAGGTGTATGTACTTTGGTGCAGGGATTCTGAGGGATCAGAGTATGCTATGAAAAAGTAAAAAAGCTGTTAGCCGACAACTGGCTAGAGAGTTGAAGCCAAGATTGCAGACGGCTATGGTTGGAAGAGCCAGTACTAATATGTGCAAATTCCTCCTTCCTTTCACTAAAGGCCTGTAAAGGGAACAATCACGTATGGATGTGGTTGACGACGAATACTCACCTTGCCGCGGTATGGAGGCTTAAGTAAAGCAACAAGGTAGGCCGGCATTGATGGCAATCGCCATTCACACTGCCAGCAGCCGCCAGCTCTACGAACTAAGAGGTAATCACCGTCCCGTCCTACCCCTATCCTCCTTTCTCATCCCTTCACTCCCCCTGGGCTGGATCAAGGCGTCAACCGTACCGTGCCGAGCGACGGTCTACTAGGCTGGTGGGCCCAGGTCTCAACAAAAATAGCATCAAGTCGCTAACGGTGTATCCAGATACCGGGCGCCCTCTGGATCAGATAGCCTTGTCTGCATAATGCGGGGCTCTGTGCTACTCGTGGGAACAAAATTTCAAACTTAAATAAAAATAACAAAACAACAACTACCTATGAACGCCAGCGGCGCCACCCCCATGCAACGCGTGGAAGAGCATCTACCAGGATCTCTGTATAGACGATGCTCCCAGTAAGTGTTCGATGCTATCGGAGAGAGTCGGATAGGGACTCCTACTCATGGGCAACGCCCTGGGTACTGGAGTTTGAGAGGAACCGGGACGCCCTCCCCTCCACTTCGAAGGTCTCAATCCCGAAAAGAACTTCTGCTCCGCCGATGAGCAAGAGACCGCTCTTAGGAGACAACCAGCCTCGAAAGAGTCGCCCCCTAGCTAACAGCTCACCGAGCGTTACAAGGGGTAGGCCCAAAACGGCGGCTAGGCCTGTGCCAAAAAGGCGCAGGTCCCTAGATGAGGCGTCAAATGCTTCCAAGAAGGCCAGGAGCTCCACTAAGAGCTCAAAATCCTTTTTGGAAACGGTCAAGGACAACCTGATAGTCGCGGTGGTGAACCTCTCAGACGAGAAGGGCAAAATCTCCTACGAAAAATGGGGGGTTATTGAAAACCTGGTAATTAACCACCTATGTGAGTACCTGTCAACATCCCATCTCCTATAAGGACGCAGGATTGCATCAGGGGTCAGTCAAACTGATTGCCTGTGATGACCAGCGGTCTTCCGACTTCATTAAGGCAGCCATCGGCAGGCTTGGTGAAGTTTTGCCAGAAACCAGGCTCGAGGTTGTGGACCGGAGTTCGATACCCCACCGACTGAGAGCCAGGGTCTGGGTTCCACTCGAACCACGCGATTCTGCCAAGGTGCATGCCCTCATAGGCTTCCAAAACCCTGGTCTTCCGGTCAAAGACTGGAAGATCATTGAAAACTCCAAGGTTCACACGGCTATACCTCCTACTACGAGGAATGTAAAGGTAAAATTAGAGCTTGTATTCTCGCTAAATCATCGTTAAAATTAACTTTTATTTCTCTACACAGCACAGGAGACCTCGCAGCAACGCAGCTTACTCCAACCAGCGGCAACCCGGTTTGGCTAGCGTCCGTCTACCTTCCATTCGAAGACGAAATGCCTCCAGCTGAACTACAATGGGCTGTTCGTGAACCCGAGGAAAAGGATGTCGGCATAGTGCTAGGATGTGACAAGCATCCACATCATTGTATGGTGTGGGACAGTATACCACCACGAGGGTGAGCTTCAGCTGAAATTTTATCTATCTTCGTTGGGCAGTAATTAAAAAAGCGACAGGATAGAGGAGGAGCTAAGGCGCATTGTGATTCAGCTCGTGCAGAATAAGAGGAAGTGAAATTTTGTCTGTCTTCGTTAGGCAGTAATTCAGAACTTCGATGAATCGGAAAAGCGACAGGAAACGGGAGAAGCTATTCGCTCAGAATGAGACGAAGCGAAATTTTATTTTGTCCTTCGTTGTCTTCGAAAAAACGACTGGAACCGGGAGAGGCTATAGCGCGCGTATAGTGAGGCAGGTGGGGCAGAATGAGATATATGGCTGAGGAACGAAAAACATTTATAATATTTATAAAAAATAGAGGAGTAACGTGTTGTGTAAGGGACTAACTCGGACGGATTAAGCCATCAACCGTAAAGACGTGTACGTCATGCGTGATAGTGTTGTGTTCTGCGCTACTGACTGAGGAGTCATTGGAATTTTATAACATCTTTATATTAATATCATTGGGATGCTTAAATTTTGTCGGCAACGAAAGGCACTGATATTCCCATCAGGATGGATGCCAATCGATTGGAGGAATCCTTCTACTATTTTATCGCGAACATGTATCAGTTCATGCAAATTTTTATAAGTTTTTCTTATGACACCTTTCCAGCAGTAAGTTTGGTATAAGCTATAAGTGGACATAATGCGTTTGCTCGCTATGAGGGTTTTAAAATTGGCATCGGATTCTAGCAAGACTCACCAAGTTAACAACAAAGATCTAAACGCTTGTATTAAGCATCACCAACGATTGATTGAGTAAGTTTGATGTATAGAGATTTTGGCGGAAATACATTTTTTATATACCTGTCTCTATCATATCTGTGGCAATGGACAGAGACGGCTATTGTCGAAACGATATCGTTCGATCGTTTTCATTTTATGGAATCTGGCCCAGGATACATCGGAGACTAACCCAAGTGTTGTCGGCTCCAATGTTTTCCCATATAATAAGCACATTTCTAAATGTTTGCTTTACCATAATCTACTTGGGTTTTTTCGCTGTAATTGCTATCTATTCTCTACGGGTGCGTGAACTTAGCACCCCAAAGTTTAAAAAATGTGTATTTATTTAAAGTTCTGGATAGCTGGACAAGAGTTCTAGAGTTCCTGATAAAAATTTTGAAAAGTTCTGTTCATTTAGTATTTTTATTTTTAATTTTTTTTAATTTGGGGTGCTAAATTCACGATGCACCCCATTTGCAAAAATTTTGGATTTTTCTTTTTTTTTTTTTTGTAAAGAATCAAAATAGTTCTGGAGTTCCTGATAGTTAAAAAAAAAAACGCCAAATTAGAGCAAAAAAAAATTTGTTTACAAAATAAGGCAGCACCCCATTTTCATAAAAGTTAATTTTTTTTACAAAATTCATGCACTACACGAAGAGTTCTGGTTCTGGAGTTCCCTAAACAAGAATTTTTTTTTCGGAACAAAACCAAAAAAGTTGTAGAACAGTGAACATTTTCAAAAATTGCGAAAAAAAATTTTCGGAGTTCCGAAGAGTTCTGATTATAGTCCTGGAAAGTGCTCAAGAAACTCTACAAAATATCCTTATGAAATCATTTTCTAAACCCAAACACAAAATAGTTAGAGCTAATTTAAAAATTGCAAATTATTCTTCCGCCAGAATTAACATTTGAATGTTTCAAAACCACAGTTCGCACTATAAATTCATTTTCTAAGTCCAACCCAAAAAATAGAAAAATTTAATTTTTTTTGTTTAGATATGAGTGAGTTTATTTCCAAATAAGAAAAATCCAAAAAAACAAAACAACTTCTAACTTTTTTGGATTTGGATTTAGACGATTTTGTTATATGAGAGTATTGTAGAGTTTTTGAAGCACTTTTCGGAACTGTAACCAGAACTTATGAGAACTAACTGGAACTACATTTTGAAATTTTTAATGTTGTCTAACTTTTTTGTGTTTGGGTTTAGAAGATTATTTTATAAGGATTTTATGTTGAGTTTCAAAAGTACTTTCTAGAACTCTAATCAGAACTCTTCGGAACTCCGAAAAAAAAAATCTGCAATTTTTCAATAGGCTCTAAATTTTTTTGTGTTTTATTTTATAAGGGTTTTTTTTGAGTTTCTTAAGCATTCGTTTTACTTTACTTTCTTTAGAAGGCGCTCACAATCCGCGGTATGGACCACGGCCTCAACCAACAATCCCCTTCAGCCAGCTCGGTTCCTAGCTAGCTAGCTCCAGTTACGCCCACCAAGTTGGTTGAGGTCGCACTCCAATTCTCCAATTCTCAGTCGCTATATTTTGAGCTTTTTGGGTAAACACTAGAGACTAAACCAACGTCGCTATAGGTATCTATAGCCCGTAAATTTCGTCGTTGAATCTCCTCCTCCACACTCCGTCGATACAAACTGGACCGAAAATCACTTGAAAAATCTTTCTCTCAAAGGGTGTCAAAAGGCTTTCATCAACTTTCGATAAGGTCCATTCTTCTGCAGCATACAGCAGGACCGGGATGATTAAGGTCTTATATAATATCTCCTTGCTTCTATGAGAGAGGGCTTTACTTCTTAGATGCCTTCATAGCCCGAAGAAACAGGGATTGGCAAGAGTGATTCTTCGCTTGATTTCTACGACGATGTCGTTTTGCGAGGTAATTGTAGAGCCTAGGTAGACAAAGTATTTAACTACATACTTCGAAGTTATATCTGTCCATACTGTTACGTTTTGCCCTAGTCGCCGATGTTGAGACTTGAGAGTCCTTTCCTCCGTTCACCTTCGACGCCTCCGTTCCAATGCCTGCAAACGCATCATTGACAGCTCGCTGAATTCTCCCAATAATGTCAATATCATCTGCATATGCAAGTACAGTACAATCCCGATAAATCGTAATACCAAAGGACCTAGAGTTTATTACGAATTATAGAGGTTTTCGAAATAGCCAGATTACGAATTATTGAAGAGTTAAAAAATAAAAATTCGATTTACCGGGATAATAAGTTTTAACAGTCAGTTTGTGAATACATTGTGTGAAAATGACTAACATTTCAACACAAACATCACCCAATTGTAGTAGTGGTCCCATTTCACACACATTCTCACGTGTGAGAGTTTTCCACCTCGCTCTCTCTTGCTTTTCCAAGAACCAAATTCGTATTCTGTCTTTCCAATAGGGTAGTTCGCGACAACGTCAGTGTCAAATGAGAAAAAAAAAACAAAGTGACAGCTAAAAAAACTTGTAGGAAAACAAACGAAATTTTATATGGCGGGAAATAGGGTTTAAATTAATTTTGGATTTTTTGAAACAATCTACAAATTTATTTATTGAACTTTTGTAAACACTTTTAAGAAACTCTAAATTTCAAGATTGCAATGTTTTCAATTTGTATTTGGCACTTTATTATAAACTTTTCACAAATAAAATGGCCAAAACCTATCTCCCGCCATGTAAAATTTCGTTTGCTTTCCTACAAGTTTTTTTGACATTTCAGTGAAAGAGAAAGCACACTTCTGAAAGGGATAGCTTCGCGAAATACCCTATTAAACATAAACATGTACCTAAAACCTAACAAACGTATTTCAGAGTATTGAAGAGAGGAAGGAGGTTTTTTTCGAATAAACGGGGTTAAACACAGACTTACGAATTATAAGACGTTTAATGGCAAAGTCATACGGAAATTATTGCGAATTACCGAGGGGACCGAAATGCATTGGTTTTTTACGAATAAGCGGGATTTTTTCAAGACACCATCAGTTTATTTCGAATAAGCGGGGTTTACGAATTAACGGGGTACGAATTATCGAGATTATACTGTATTTGACTTTGACTTTTACAGAAGTTATATGGCAGCGCGTCACCTTATCTTAAACCTTCAAAGGGTTCCGTGGTGTTCTTTCCTACTTTGACGGAACAGCGAGATTTCTCCATCGTCAACCTTAACAGACGGACGAGTTTGGCAGGGATGCCGAAATAGACAAAAAATTCTCTTCATAAAATATTGACAGGTGACATAGTTGTTAGTTATAAAACAATAAAATATTTCTCATAATCGGATGACAAAATAATTATAATGAGAAATTTGTCGATGTTTTATTTAACTGACAATTATGTCAGCTGTCAATAGGTACCTATTTAATGAAATGAAAATTTGTCAGACAAGTGCGACATGATTTCTAGAATTATCATCTGTAAATGCTTATGAAATATATACGACCCTGATCGATTTTATGGCTCGAACCAATTTCTAAACAGTTCTGATTACAACGTAATATGGGATCATTTGATTGAAACTTCTTTATTGGCTATACCTCTGTGTATTGTGCGAATCTGCCGTCCTTCCGATCACCTATGCCTACCTATGCACAATCGAAGAAGAACTCCCTCCCAACCAGACCAGACTACTTTCTTCCACAGGAATAGTCAAACCGTATCCATAAACATAATTAAGTTAATGCAATGGAAAACACAAAAGACTTCCTGAGACCTGAAAGCTGAGACTCATCGGACCGCAACGTATATCGTACGTTAGGTAGGTGGGTATGTATTTTTATAAAACATCAACACACAGAACCGAATATCCAACTTCATCATCGTCTCGTCACACTACTACCTATACGACGCACGGTGGTGTGGCTACGGTAGTGACTGTGCTGTGACTCTCTGACTAAGCTACCCCCGTTCCCCGGATAAAAATTCAAAACCCAACACACACTTCCCCAAACAAATAACTCATTGTGAAGATATCCAGACAGTTGGTGATAACGAGGATGTGTGTGCGCTGTGCGATCGAATATTCCACACGAGCTAAAGTGAAACAAAAACTCGGTCAGTGAACTAACGTCGCGTTGACATTGAAATCTTAAAGTTGTCGTCATCATGGGAGGGGGCTGCGATGCGACGCAGCCCAGCCCATTGCGCCGCGTGCTTATCGAGTTGAGTCTTGAGTGAGGTCCGAAGACCAACAGAACAGAAACTGAATTTTTATTTTATTTTTTTTTTTATAGGTAGGTATGTGTTTGAACGGCGGAAAGGAGCTACTCTGCGGTGGTGGTGTTTATTTGTATACCAGAAATTCTGTTGAACTACAAAAACAAAAAAAAGAGGAATAGAACCAGAACGGCATTGAGTCCAGGAATCGAGGTCAAAATGCCGGGCGTAGTTGTTGAGTGGTCTGCTGCGCAATGCGCAGGGTTATGGTTTTTTTTTTTGTGGCCGTGGGATGGTGGTCTTTGGTCGATGATGGTGATGACAGCAGGGTATTTCTTGGAATCTTCAAATGAGATAACCTCTGGAGGAGGGTTAATTTGTGTTTGTCTTTTTTGGAGGCTTTGCTCACTGAACCGTTTTCGTATTGAAATTCAAAAATGATTAACTGGATCACGCAGCAACTACATACATATAGTGAGAAGCGGATATGGAATGGTCCCATGTCAAATTTTAGAACAATAGAGTTATCCTGATTGGATGGGGAAGAAGAAGATGCGTTTAATTATATTGCCATAGAGGAAAATAAAAAAAATAAATTTGCATGGCATTGGCCGACAGATTAATGCGGCTTAAGACCTTTGTTGTTCATTCACTATCTGGAAGTGGTATACGACCTGAGATAGGCTCAGTTCAGCTTAGGTCTGCATACTCAATGCCACGTAAAAATGCTGTCAGTAATCCCATCGATACCTATAGAGCTTCCCTATGGAATGGAAAATACCCGAGAAAATTTGAACTGATACGTTCTGTCAGGGTTGCAATTACAAGCAAGGCCGGATTGAGATAGGCTGATGCAGCAGGCACTATAAAACTGTGGAACCTATTTGGGTAATACGCGAGTTGTTTGTCTTGTGTTTGCGCCACTGCGTGTGACGCCGCAACTAGCTACTGCTAGCAAGTATGACTTGGACTATACTAATTCAAGCTAAAACACATTCACGCCTTAAGGCTGGACCACTTGGAATCTACTATAAAAGTTCCCATTTTCTGTCTGAACACAATGGGATCTGGATGTGCGTTTCATAGTGTTGAACTCCTGTGTACCATTCAATATTTGACAGTTTGTGAAACTGCAGTGTCCATTATATTTAGACAGTTATAATATCGATGGGCAGTAGCAGCGCAGTGGTTAGTGTGCTGGACTGCTGTGCGAGGGATCCCAGGTTCGATCCCCGGAAAAACACAAATTACATCTTAGTGTTTTTTTCTACTGCGCCACCTCTCGCGAACGTCTGACAAACATCCGAGAGTATAACTGTCCTGAAAAAGCTTCTCAAATTCAGCCGTTCGGAATCGGCATAAAATTGTAGGTCCCTTCCATTCGTCCCAAAAATAGAAACGCACACAAACGAATGGTTGCGAGAAGCTAGGCCTAGGGTGTCTACCGCCTGTTGCGCCACCTATTTATTTTTATTTATTTTATAATATCGATCATCTAACTGCTTTCAATTATAGTATAAGCACTTCAAGTTGATGGTGTAGGTCCCACTTCCTATGGATAGGAGCGTTGGCGTCTTTATGCATGTCCTACCCATGTTAGACGACCACGACTGCTGCGCATAGAGTTCGATTGTCCATAGGCCGTCAATGCAAACGAGACCAAAAACCACCCGAAGAAGAATGTTCCACATTCCACAAGCCTTGTGGTTTCAGTAGTGAAAGTTTTTACCTGGGCAGACCCGAGTATAGCCATAAGCTTTGTACAATTGTACATCTATTGGACCATTTGGCTCAAAAACTGGTCAATAATTGTACTGCCTGTCGGATACTGTCTTTTACTTTGTAAATTTTGTCAACCTTAAACCTTTTAAGGAAGCCAAGCGTGCGCTTCAGTAATGAACGTCTTAGATGTTCAGCAATTACCTCATCAGCCCCTGATACGAACAAAGACAGGAAAAACATAGAATAATTGCTCATTCCTTTTCGCCCGCAAGGTTGTGTCACTTAAGCCCAATAAAATATGGTGCTTTGAAAAAGCATGGTAGCTCGATGTTTTTTCCAGCTAGTCATAGGAAAAATGTTGCGGACTTTGTAAAAATATCTTGACTAACTTCTTTTGTCTGACCGACAATTCATATACCATCGAAGATTGGGTCTCTTTGAAACTCAATCAGCAATGAATCGTTTACCTACCTCCACCAAGCATTTTCGAGCAAGCACATTAAAAATCTAATTTACCGTGACCTCCAAAGTTCAAGCCACGTTCAAACCCGCACGCAAGACTAAGTGGAATCACTTTTTTGAGAAAAATTGGAGATCCCTTCAGTTGTCGCACTATCTTTGGGATGTTTAAGAGATTGAGAAATGTCTGGCTGACTTGACGCGCCCTTTCCAACTGTTCCTCACAACAAGGTGCAAGTATATTTGGATACAGAAAGCTGTAGCTGCTTGAAAGACAATACAACGTCCCTTGGAGTTTTCAAAAGGAGTTTTCAAAACCTAATGCCGCAGAGTATCTACAGAATCATAAGACGCCTTTCGACAACAGACCAGATGCCAGGAAAATATATAGATTCTTTTGAGAGCTTCAGGTTGACGAATCAGCTCAAGTACGCTGCCGGACTACTGCGGGAGTCTCAAGGTTCAACTCATAGAAAAGCACAAATTACTTACTTACTTTACTTTAGTTGGCGCTACAGCGCATTGTGCTCCTGGGCCTCAAGTAATAGATTTCGCCAGCTTACTCGATCTCTAGCTTGCTGCCTCCAGTTTCGAATACCAAGTCGGCGTGCGTCGGCCTCAACTTGATCACTCCACCGGAGATGAGGTCTGCCTCTGCTTCTGGTACCCTCAGGCTTAGCGTTGAATACCTTACGGGCTGGAGCTTCGATGTTCATTCGCTCAACATGCCCTAGCCATCTTAACCGTTGAACTCGCAGTTTTTTGACCAGTGGCAAGTCGCTATACAGCTCGTATAGTTCGTGGTTGTATCGTCTCCGCCATATGTTACTTTGCCTGTCGACACAAACCGGCCCATAGATCGTACGTAGAACCTTCCTCTCGAAGATACCAAGAGATCCTTCATCCGCCTGAGAGAGGGTCCATGCGGTTGCACCATACAGCAAGACTGGGATGATTAGGGTTTTGTACAGCGTCTCCTTGGTACTTCGCGATAGGGCCTTATTCCTCAATTGCTTACTTAGTCCAACAGCGATTAGCAAGAGTTATTCTACGTTTGATTTCAGCTCTGATGTCATTTGCAGAGTTAACAGCAGTACCCAGATAGATAAATTCATTTACCACCTCGAAGTTATGCATATCAATTGTCACGTTTTGACCAAGTCTCCGGTGGGAATCGACTCTATTCGATGACAGTAAATACTTCGTTTTGTCCTCGTTAATGACAAGACCCATTTTGTTCGCCTCAGACTCGATACTGGAAAAGGCACCCGTCACTGCTCGTTTGGTTCTTCCCATAATGTCGAAGTCATCTGCATATCCAAGATATTGTATGGATTTTTGAAAGATGGTGCCATTCGTATTGGCGTTGGTGTTGCGCACCACTCTCTCAAGAACAATATTGAACATGACAGCGCATCGCCTTGTCGAAGCCCTCTGGTGGTTTCGAAGGTTTCGGTTGAATCTCTTCCAATTTTGACGCAGCAGCGAGCATTCTCCAACGTCATCCTGATAAGTCGTATCAGTTTGGCAGGGATGTCAAAACTCGACATGGCCCGGTATAGTTCGTTCCTGTTTACACTGTCATAGGCTGCTTTGAAATCGATGAAAAGATGGTGTGTATCGATGTTGTATTCTTGGGTCTTTTCCAGGATTTGGCGTACAGTGAAAATTTGGTCGATGGTAGATTTTCCAGGTCTGAAGCCACACTGGTAAGGCCCAATCAGTTCGTCTGTAAATGGCTTCAGTCGTTCACATAATACGCTTGACAAGATCTTGTAGGCGATGTTTAAAAGACTGATGCCTCTGTAGTTGGCGCATAGAAGGCGATCACCTTTTTTATGGATCGGTGCTTAAGTTCCACTCGTCGTGCATGCTTTCTTCCGACCAAATTTTGGTTACGAGTTGGTGCATGCTCTTTACCAGATCAGCTCCAGCGTGCTTAAAAAGCTCCGTCTGTAGACCGTCATCACCGGCCGCTTTGTTTGACTTCAGTCCACAAACCACAGAGAACTAGACCGTCGACTTCCCGTGCACCTACCCGATTCTCCCCGGAAAAATATTACCCTGTCTGTGAATACGTGTAAATGTCAAAATTAATGGCGGCAATGTAAATAAAACATGTAAGCGGCCATTTGTTGAGATGCGTTAAGAAACGGTGGGAATTATGGGGAACTAAAATTAGGTACTGTTTACATTTCAGATAAAACGGATTTCAGATAAGACGGTTGTTTGGAATGATTTAAATTCAATTTGAGCGAAAATATAATTTATATCGTTAATAATATTTTGTTCGCATATTCAAAAACTAATACTTTCTTTATCGCAACAACAAATCACCTAGTGAATGTAAAATGTAAAAAAAAGATTCTGGCATTTTGTTTTACGTTCCAACAAATTTGTCAAAATTGCTACCAACAAATTAAGGATAACTGTTGGAATTGTTGTTTAGTTTAACATGAGAACAATACCTTATGGCATCACCATAAACTATTATACTACTTTTTCTGTCTTACAAATCATTTCGAATAATCTCACGCGTCCTTCTTCTTTTCAGGGAGTTGGTTGTGTTTTATCTTTGTCTCCGAAAAACTTTAACTTTTTCAGCATTTGTTCATCAATAACAAAATAAAAATTACTAATATGTAAAGGATAACCACGTGATTAAGACAAAATTATTAATAAATCACGAAAGGCGTTTCCACTGAATTTAAATAGTTTGTGGTGCAAAATCAATTTGAGTTGGAAACATTACCTGATAATATGAATAGAACTCCTTTTTTATTTATATGAATATATGTAATATCTATAAATATCATAAGCTCATCGAAACAGTTTTGTTGCTAAATAAACAGCTGAATAAAGAGCTGCAGTTGAAAAGGTATGTTTCATTTTATTTTGCGACAAGAGCGACGCAATTAAAAATAAAACGCGTATGTATAACGTAATTAGCAATCATGAAAATGTATAATAATTAACGAAATTAATGACATGATTTAGCTAAATCACGTTGGTGGGAACCTGGTAAAAGTTAAAGAAATATTCACAGGTTTTGGAAGTCCATTCACATGAAAACTTTTCTTGGTCGTAACAGTTCACGAAGTTCAGACATCAATTTCTACTACCTAACAATCTCTGATTTGAGTTTAAGTTCAACCGAATTTTTTTTTTGATAGTTTGTGGAACGGATTTGAACGTTGTGAATTTTGAATAAACTTGTGACAATTCGCGCTAAGGGTGTTTTTCTTCGAGGCAAAAAATTTGGAGTTCGAAATTTCGTCGTTTATGCTCTTTTGAAAATAGTTTTTCCCATATTTTGATGGATTATTTTATTATTCTACTTAGGTACTCTTGCAATAGAAAAATGAGCAATTTGTTTATATAAATGCATCAAAAGTGGTTTGTTCGCATAATATCAATTCGTTCGTTCATTCTCATGTGAATATTCCTTTAAATCGCCTATTTTAATTGATATCAACAGTTTAAACAATTTAACATTCCCTAAAACTAAACTGTGATGTGAACGAAGTGTAACCGAAAAAAAAGAAGAAACCTGCAGAAC
This sequence comes from Cheilosia scutellata, assembly GCA_955612985.1. Lineage (NCBI taxonomy): Eukaryota > Metazoa > Arthropoda > Insecta > Diptera > Syrphidae > Cheilosia > Cheilosia scutellata. The sequence continues at coordinate 83,287,743 of OY015313.1, forward strand.
ACAGCCCCACAGCCATAAACCACAGCCAGGTGCAACTACCATAGGATTTTGCTACGTATGCGTGTGCCGTAATTTCTTCCCTTTAATTTATACAGGCCCAACACATAAATAAATCCTATGGTACCAACAGCTTGTAGGCAAAGTCCGTTATGTGGGAGGAGTCGACGGTCTATTTCTTACTGGTTTGTGCTTCAGTCTGGTGATGGCTACTTTGATCTCACTCAGGTCGGGTGGGTGAAACTCCAGATCATCAACCAGAAGAACTTGACGTGGCTGCTCATGCGGGATCGTGGACTTCATCACCATTAAGCAACTGGTTGAAATTATCTCTCCAGATTTTTAGCATTAACTGCGTCTCAACTACGGTGTTTCCCTCCTTATCTTTGCAGGCTCCAGGGCGGCTAGAGAATCCCGTTGTTTTCTTTTTGACTCTTCTATAAAAGCTCCGTACCTGTTTCCTGCTAAAACATCCCCGGATCTCCTCGACTTCACGCTGCTCATGGGCCTTTTTCTTTTTTCTGAGCAAGCGGTTCTCAACCGTGTCCTCCTTTGCTGCCACAATCTGTATGCCTCCGTTTTGGCTTTGTTTGCCTGAGCACATTCGGAGTCAAACCAGGGGTTCCTCGGTGGCGGCTGTGAGAACCCTAGCACCACTTCTGCAGCATTCCTAATGGATTGTTGGCAAAGCTACCAGTGGGTCTCTGGACACATCTCATCCGTTGTAGTGTTTCTCGCAAGCTCTAAGGATACTTAGATATCTTCCTGCTGCAGTCTTCCAACGTTGAATCTTCTCCTCGTGTTTGATGTTCGCCTAAGAGCTTGCATGGATATTCGCACGCGCAGTTTAGTACCAACTAGGTATTGGTCGGAGTCGATGTTGGCTGATAAAATTCTTCTTTGGTAGTGTCATCCTTCTCTTCCGTAGGGGCATGCGCGTTGATAAGGCTCAGATGGTGGAATTTGGCCTTAATGCGGATTGTTGTCACTCTTCGCTTACATCTCGAAAGCTTAAAACTCTTTGCCTTAGTTTTCCTCTGACAGCAAACCCACATACGCTTCCTCCCTTCGAGTAAACATTTCCCATCATAATAGTAATCACAGCCTACTATCTTCCTACTGCCTGGTCAATTCCATCGCATTTCCTGGAGGGCTGTCACATCAGCTTTGATTTCTGCGAGGGCATCGGCAAGCTGCTCTGCTTTGCGTGGCCGGTTGAGTGTACGCACATTCCATGTACATACACGTAAGTCGTTGTCCGTTTTTCGTTTGCGGGGGGGGGTTGTCAACATTATCAGTCCGTTCATCCGAGGCTATTATTTGTGTTTTCATCAGAATTGTAGTTTTCCTTTCATGGCCGGCTTGTGAGGCCTGCGCATGACTGAGATCGCTGGAGCTGGTTCTTCGGAGCGATATCTGGTCTTTTGCTCCTACTTCCTGAGAAGGTAACTCAGGTGTCACAGCTCTGGATCCGATGGATCCAACGTTCGTCGTTAGTTCACCTTTCGGCTATCCAGCGGGCACCAACTGTTTTTCATCCGAAAAGACAACGCGTTTCTATTCACCGCTCCAAGCGACATGTTCTCCTGCAAAATTCCTTCGATGCTCCTTGTGTACTTGCCTCAAAACCGGTTTCTTTTATGTTTTTTTTCTCTGTATAGTACCCCTTGTTCGTATTATCCCTCGGACCGTTGCTATCCTGGCTGATACACCGCTTTTGGCCCTTATTTTAGTCGCTGGTAGTGTCGAATTTGAGGCAAGCCGTAGAATTAAGCGCTTTTCTCGCAATGTTGTTGCTCTGCTGAACGTCCTTTTTGATTTTTCCCATAGTGTTGGGGATCCCCAAGATAACTGTTTACAACAGTCTTACTTCTATTTAGCCCCCTTGCAATTTCTCGGCCTGAGAGTCCTAACTCCTTGAAAGCATCTATTTTTCCTCTTTCTGTCGCTGTCAAAGTGTTTCCGGAACCCATTATTTTTTTAAACTAAATAAAAACAGTTCTTTTTAACAGTTCTTAACAAAAAAAAAATCGCTGTTGTGCACTCCTGCATCGAAATATTCGCAGTGTCCTCATCCTAGTGACCGTCTTTTTATACGCTCTTCAGGTAGTTCATTTTTTGATCTTCGGAAATTCCAGCCGTCGTTTTTTATTTACCCTTTAATTTTATGACTTACTGTTAGGAAAATATGTACCTGTTCACTGGTAGTAAAAGTTCCCGGGTAAAACATTTTCAACAGCTATAAGGGAGTGAAAATCGATTGCAAAATGTATGCCTCATCCTAGTGACCGGCAGTGTATATGAAAATAAGAATTTAGAGTGCGGAACAGGATACTGCTTTGCTAAACTGCCTCGCTAAATTTTATCTCTGTAGACATTTTTGTATGGGAGATACAATTTAGCGCGAGCAGGATACTGGGCTTAAAAGTAAAAGTGAGCTAGCTATAGATTCCCAAAAAAATACGCCTAATGTATATTTATTTCCAGCTCTGGTTAAGCTTAAGTGAACTTCTGCCCATATTTAACACTAGACTTTAGTCTTCCTAACACTATAATAGTTCATGTATGAGCCTCGAAGCGGTATTTTACTGCTACTTACTGATCGAACACAGTGCAATTCTGATTTAGCAGTAGTAGGTAACTACAAGTGGCAGCTGACAAATTCCTCGTGCTATCGACTCTAAGGCCAAGTAGGTTAGGTACGCTGGGCTGCTATTGTGAAACGAATTTTTCCGAAATTTTTCTCTGCACAGCGAAACATCTGTAAAAAGACACCGGAAAATAAATTGTGGAGAGTTCCATCAGCTGTTACAGAAGTGACATATGACATTTGACAACAGCCAGGCTTTACAAAAAAAAATGTCCCGGGCAATAAATTGTGTGCGAAAAGAGAGTGGAGAATTGTACCACGCAATCTACTACACAATTATGTATCAACTTTTCGCCATCATTTCGCTGCAGCAGCGTACTGCAATCTGCAAAACGAAAAGGTGAGCGAAATTGTTCGTTCATGATTTCGTTGTGCCACTTTTGAATGGGGTTTTTCATTCCACAGTAGCAGCGTACTAGCCAGTACTAGCACAGGTAATAGATACTATAATATCTGTGGTACTAGGCTGGAGTCTGAATTCACTCACAGACAAAAAAAAACAGTCCCTTTTCTTTATTTACAATATTTTCGCACTTAAATTTAAATAAAAATTTATTTTAATTGTTTTCTAATTCATTCTTTTAGTGTACTTATCTACCTACACGTAATAATTTTCCAAATTTTACTAGTTTTCATTGATTAATGTGAGTTGCTATGTCAAAAAGCAGCACCTCCAATATCGCATCAGAAAAGTGGGTAAAAGTTATTTCAAAGTGTGCTACAGCGGATTACTGAATGTGTGCGCTCTTTTCTGGCAACGCTGTATGATGATGATGAACCTATATGTAGGTACTGCCATTGTGTTGAAATAATTCCTCAGGTAAACGAATAGTACAAACCTCATTGTTCATTTCACATGTCTATCAATCGAAATCATTAGGCGTATTTTTTTGGCAATCTATAGCTAGCTCACTTTTACTTTTACATGCAAAACCAAAAGTGGGTATAAAAGTGGCTATAATTAACGCAGTAATAAAGTGGAGATAGGAAAGTTGAAAAATTTCATTCATAGATGGCGGTGTTGTAAATAAGGAGGAATTATTTTTCATCCTTGAACGTTGAGAGCGGCTATTTGTCACTAATGGGTTGTGTTCGTTGATTGTTGTCTGAATTGGTAAATATTTTGCAATTCTCTGATTGGTTGAAATGCATTTATACTTTTTAATACTTCATATTCTTACATAATATTATTTAAAATACGATTGAAAATGCTACATAAACTTTGTTGAAAAATAGATATTAATATGTACTTTTAATAATGTACTTTCGAAATCCGCACGAATTCAATTTCACCCGGAATTCAGCACAGGGGTTGATGTATGCTGTATGTACATAATTTCACCGCATTTTCCCGTAAACAAGGCGTATTAAATTTTGATGCTCATATTAGATCAACAAAATAGACCAATAACATTTTTCAAGCTATTTTTGTTTTGTGTTATTCCACCTTCAAACAAAATATTTTTTAAAAAGGTTAAGTAATTTAATTTCATAAGATGATGGATTTTATTGTTTTAAAAATTACAAACATCTGTCTAGAACCGGATATATGTCTTGGCAGCGCAGATAGTCGCAGTAGCACCCAGCAATAAAACATCTGCACCATCACCATTAGGGGTCGTAAACTAATTAATTAAAACCCAGCGAAAGACAATACCTACGGTCAACACGCATTTGCACGTTTTCCTGAATTCTGCCAGCAGTATGAATACGGCTGGAATTTCGAAATACAGTTTATTCAGTATTAGTTAACGAACCTTTGTAGTCGATACAATTTAAAAACGATTTTCAGTTTCTCCAATGAGTATCAATTTTTTGAACATACCCTTTTCAAACTAATATGTCAAGTTGAAAACACGCGTACCAACTTCCAAATAAAAATAAAGTGTGCTAAAGTGAGTTAGGGATGATTTTTTGAGACTCGAAAAGTGAGTATAGTAAAGAGTCTCAAAAAAATACGCCTATTGTAGTATGTATATCATAAACGACGGTGTCCACTGTTTGGTTTACCTAATTGAAAGTACAGTTTCCCTCGGAATCACGAATCACCCCGCACACTATTTACAGCTATATACCTACCTAGGACTCTTCTTGAATTTGTCGAAAATCGATAAAATAAATATCTATTATTAATTTGGCAAATGGAAGAAAATAATTTGGCACCCCTGTACGGCCTTAGCAGTTTAGCACTCTTGATGATTTGGGTTTTCTTCTCGTACTGCTGTCCTTCTCTAATCCCATGTAAATCACGCTCTATTTGTCAGCAGAATGCAAAAAAAAAAGAGATGAAACTAGAATATACATATGTACAATTGTACATCCATCCGTACAGTGGTGCTAGAAAGTAAGCCATCTACCTTATTAATTATTAAAAATATCTGCAACATACAAACACTAGCTTTTTCAATTTAATTCATTTATTAAAAAAAAAATATTAATAATAAAATATAGTAACAACTAAACTCACTGCATTTCTATCGGAAGAACTACCGGCAGAAACTTATCATCTTCGTCACTCTCCGTCTCCGTATACATCGCCATGTGACGCCTATTTTCGGCGTCCAACTCCCTTGCGATAACTTCCATAATTTTTGATCGAATACGCAGTTTTTTTGTATGCTGAATGGACCGCAACGATGGCAGTATACTCATTACGAAGTGATAGTCCTCATCCTCGATGTCTTCTCTCTCAGCGTGCCATTTTCTCTTCCTTCGCACGGAAGGTGAGTATTTTATTTCATCATATCTCGAACGTTGGCAAGACGATGAAACGCCCGCACTTGTAGATGGTTCTACGTCCAGTTCTGCATTCAATGTCGCCTTTGAATGTGAACTGTCTGTGCTTTCTTGTAGATCCTGTCGCACATGAATCTTTGGCAAATTGACCTTATCGGCTGGTGTACTGCGTCGCTTCTCCTCAACCGCTTGACTTACATCGGTGTCCCTGGACTTTTGCTCGTCCGAATCATTGTTGTCCGAGTTACTCTGATAGGCATAAGTACCCATAGTTCTTAGCGCCTTCCTTACAAAAAGCATTCTATTGTAGAATATCCATTTCGACGTATACGATTTATCGTACGTAGAACGCTTGTATTCCCGCCGAAATTGGTCACGAAGAATCTCCCACTGACGTCTGGCATCGAAACCTATGTATTGCAAAAACAATTTACTGTCAGTAAATACACATACAGTGTTGCTATGCAATGACTCACCTGATGTATCAAGCTGTGCACCGACATCATTCCATAGTTTCTGCTTCAAGTTAGCATCTTTTTTAGTCGGCCTCCATAGGTCGGGGTGAACTTCTACGATTTCAATTAATTTCCGCTTTTGCGATACAATCATCACGGGGAAATACCAAATCAAATAAATCCACGGAGAAACCAAAATCAAATCAAACCAACCCTCGTCTCTATCGTAAGTCGTACGTAACCGTAAACAACACTCAACAGCAGCACTGTCTGCAGACAACTACTGCCTGAAGAGAGATTAAACGAAAAAGAGATCGGCGTCGGCGCCGGATTTTGTTGGTTGTGTTTGAAATGAGAAAACGAGAAAGAGAGATGCTTAGCTATGGGTGTATGCTAAACGCAGAGTTGGTTGGAGCAAGAGGGATGTAAACCATATGTACAGTACAACAGACTACAGACATGGTTAAATGAATGAATGTCTGTGGCTGATTTTAGGTAGGTATAGGTAGTAGAGAACGTTTATCTTTTAAATTTGTTTAAAATTGATTGGGACTGTGTGTCTGTGTATTGTGGAGTTGTGACTGTGTGTTGTTTTGTAGGGTGGCCAGATTTCATTTGTTTTGAATTTTACTTCGAAATAAAAATATGAAAATGGAAACCAGAAACGTCAAAAAAGAGCGATTTATTTGTGGAATTAAGGACGGTCCAGAGGGAAAATGCAAAATTCAAGATGTTTTCACAAGATGGAGACTCAAAGAAAACTCTAAGGAGCATCTGTGTTTACTCACTTTTGACGCTCATTGTATATAATAAGGAGTACCTACTTAGGGAGTTTTCTAAAATGCTAAAAACAAGGTGGTCAGTGTAAAATTAATTGAGTGAATGAAGTCAAACCTGAGTCCCTCAAAAGGATGATGGATTCCATAGATGGTCAGTTTTTGCAGATAACTAGTACTGATAGCTCAGGGCAGCAACGATTTTTCAGATCCAGTAACTGTGCTGAAAAGGAGGTATGAGCACAGCAAAAAGGGGTCCGTGTAAAACCATTCTCGTGAGAAGAAGACAGGTGAATCAGAACCTAACCCTGAGGGACACCTTAAAATACGATTGCATTATCAGTTTGTGGATACTGTTTTGGCAGCAGGATATTCGCGGTGAAAATTATTGGAGCGTATCTACTGGGCCAGAGTCAGGTCTGTTTCACCTTTCACCGTATTCGAACTTGACAACAAATTATGGATAAATACTGATGGAGATGTGACCCACTGTATATGTCTAATGTCATAGAAATCTCATCATCATTAAGTTCTTTCAACTCCGGGTGGGGCAAAGGGCGGCAACAAACCGCTTTCATCTTGTGGAAGTCTATAGTTACAGAATTTCTAGACACTTGGGACATAATCGCGTATCATAGATGGTTTGAAGTTAAAAATATCTATTCACCGAGACAGATTTTTAACTAGACAAGACGAGTGGCGGATAGCTCATGGGACAAGGAAAGACAAAAGAGAACTGTACCGAATATTGAAAGAAGCTGGCGGTCAGAAAAGCAATCCTGAACTAAGGATATGGACAACACTCAATTGGTATCAACTGAAGATAAGCTACGCATATGGAAGGCACGTTTTTTGTGTCTTCCTTAATACCAATGAGAAGTCAGTTACTCGACAGGAGCAGTTCTTAAAGTGACCTTGACAGCGGACCTCCAACAGTTGCAGAAATCCAAACAGCGATCAATCTTTTTTAAACCAACAAACTAGCTGAACTTGAGTTGACTGGCATATCAGGAGAGTTCCTGTAAGTTCCACTACAATGGCTAGCATTCCTCTCTGGAAATGAAACGACGGAACGGAGTTTACGATACCAAAAAGAAGGCTACAGCACTGGCGTTTGTTTTACTAATTTGACCGATTTTTCGAAACTAATGACAAATTATATACCTATTATTATTCTTGAGCGGATAAAAATAAAAACCACGTTTATGAGGGTTCAAGAGGGACTTTAAACTGGTAAATCGCTAGTCCATATGTGAAGGTCTCATAAGAGGATTTCATGCAAAAATAGTTGCCCTTATAAAGCAGTCCTAACAATGCTTTGTTTTGCGCAATGGATAGCTTTAAGACCTTTTCTGTCGCTGAACCAATTTTTACCGGCTAAGGCTGATGTACTAACTTGACTGCCACATCATAGGTATAGAGCTGAAAGATGGAGACCGTTTAAAAGGCTATAAGTCATGTAAACTATGTCCGGATATCTGTTACCGGGCCTTACCATTATAGCAACCTATAACGAAATGTATCCTAGGGTCTCATTATTGGAGCGAAGTTCAGATTAGGGCCATAACCGTACATTCGTTGAGAATGGAATGTACTCAGAGAAATACTTAACCTTTACACTTTAAGCTCTGCCCTTATAAGAGAGGTGCGTTACGTCTATTAGGATAGGGGTTCCCTAACTGTGGCACTATCCTAGGGGCGTGGCAAGACGGTACTCAAACGACGTTCCATCATATTTGAGCTCGATTTGAAAAAAAATTCGGGTCGGGTCGATGTTGGCAGATTGTGGCGGCCATTGTATTTTAGTGGCGTCTGTCTCATCTGGGGGCTTTCTGTCCCGTCACTGATGCCAAGCCACCATGGCAAGTTATACGATTTAAAATGAATGTTGGTTAGTGCGGTGGCTCTTCAAAGTCGACTCTCCAAAATTTAGTGGGAAAATTCGAGACAACCGGTTCGGTAAGCAATCAACCCGTTACTGGTACTACAATTCCTGGCCATGCACAAGAAGTCGGCTTTTTGCAGACTCAACTTGGCGAATTTTGCTTCGGGACTTGGGCCTATATCCAGCAAGACGTCGCTACGGCTCACACAGCAGACGCCAAGGTGGACATTCTGCATGAACGATTTGAGGGTGTGGTTATCTCTAGCAGAGGCGACGTGAATTGGCCATCAAGATCTTGCGATTTAACCCCGCTAGACTATTTGTTTGTGGGGTTGCCTGAAGTCACAACTCAATGCGAATAAACCGCATTCGACCGATGCCCTTAAACCCGACATAACCAATGCCATCGCTCAAATTCAGCGAGATCTATGCGGGAGATTGGACCACTCGGATTCGTACCACCGTGAGAAGCTGCGGCGGACATTTGGACTTAGTGTTATATTCCATACAATAATGACATACATCATGGGCCTTTCAGATAAAATAAAACTAATTTTGTTAATACCTTCCACACAGCTTGTTTTAATCCTTTGCAAAGTCGACTCATCCTTATTGAAAAACCCTTTAAAATGAATCTTCAGTGGGCTCAGCTTCTATTCACATACAGTGCGGTTCACTTGTTTAGACGCACAAGCGTTATGTTTTATTTCTTGTTTTTTTTCGTATTACGTGGAACAAAGAGAAAAAAAACTTATTTGGCAGAAAGGTACATACACTATAAAACAAACATGATTTGAAACTTGATAATAGACTCAAAACGGTAGTTTTACTAATTTTTTCCTATACAATGCAAAAACGTGTGCATTTTTTTGGTTCACTTGAACTTGAATAGAAGCATTGAAATAATTGGTTAGTTAACAACAGGTGCTCGGACAAAGAGCAGTGAAAAGTTAATTTGAAAGTCAGACAACTATTATTTTATATAAATTTTATTAAAAAAGCCTGAAAAAATGTGTTGAATTTGGCTAAAAGGCTAAAGTTAAAGTTTAACTCACGTAAAGCTTTTCAAATCGTGAAATGGCTCATAAAATTACTCGAAGTGAACACTACTTGATATGAAACAAAGGATATCTTATGTAAACAACTACAAAAAAAAAAGTATCGTAAAGATTTTAACACCACAAAACAAGTGGAAAAATCAAAGACTAGTGTTTTATGGCATTCAATTTACAAACAAAATTATGGAATTTGCTGTTGTTTTTTGTAGCAAATCCTCTCGAGTTGCATTGTTGTCTATGGTCAATACCCAAAGTTAACAAAACTACAAAAAAACACCGCCTAATCAAGCATGCAAGCAACCCATGCCTTGAATTTGCAAGGGATATGAACATTTAAGTGGTCTCCAGAAATTGGAACAAAGTCGACTTATCGAACAAAAAGGACTTTAACTATTGGATGATTCTGCAACTACAGCTATTACTTTCATGATCTCCGGAAAGAAAATATGTTTTGAACCGTTATCATTCGAAATTAGGGGTAGTTATGGTATGGGGTGCAATTTCATCCTTCAAATTGGAAATCTTTTTCAATAAAATTACTACTATTCCTTGCAAAACTTTCCCCACAATAAAGGACTTTTGTGGACCTATTCCATGGATATTCCAGAAGGATAACGTGCCTATACACAATTCACGACTTGTTAAAGAATGGATTGCCATTGAAAATATTAAAATATTGCACTGTCCGCCACATTCGCCTACCCCTACACAATCAAGAGCTAATTGAGGCGATTAAAGCTTCTTTAGGTAATATAGCTATCCTTGAATCAACCTAAAAGTTCATATGGCTCTTTGAAGAATAGAATTTTTGAGATTATATCCAACGGTACTGCCTCAAACATTATTAAAATAAGATATATAAATATCGGACAGAAATTTGGTGTTTTGTTGTTTTTCGACTTTTTTACAGGTGCGTCTATTCAAGTGAACCAAAAACATGCATACGTTTTTACAGGAACAAATGAGTAAAACTACCGTTATGGGTCTTTTATCAAGTTTGAAATTATGTTTGTTTTATAGTGAATGTACCAAATAAGTTTTTTTCTCTTTGTTCCACGTAATACGAAAAAAAAAAAAACCAACAAGTCTAAACAAGTGAACCGCACTGTATCTGTGCTTTGTTCCGTTGTGTGCTTTTATGAGGGGCGTCGCAAAAATATTATAACCTGTATATGGAGTCGTTGTATGGAAAAGATTGGGAACCCCTGTATTAGGAGATTTACCTTATTGGACTTTCTGGACTCCAGTGTCAGCCTTCATATATCGCAGTTTGTCTGTGTGTGCGGCTGCCTCTGTCTCCGATAATTCATTTTTCGAGTCAGGTGACTAAGATTTAACAAAGTGCATGTTTGTTAGAGCACAGCATAATTCTACCCCACCCCACTGTGTTTTAGGCCTCACTGTGCGCTAGAGCGTATTACATATGAATAATTGCATGAACGGCTGCATACAGAGGAGAACTCTGTAGGAGCTTGGATAGCAGTCACGAAGTATCGATGCGCAACAGAGTTCGTGGAAATTAATTTTTGTAAAGAACCGCAGGATAGAGACGACAAGGCAGGCCGAATTTCCTTTTCAAAGGTCAAGCAATCGCCTATACCTGGGGGCTGCTTTTCTTTAGGCAGAGGCTGTAGACCATAAAATCAGTTCTAAGATTAGTTTTAAAATTACAACATAGCGACTGGTATATGTGATTGTCGGATTTTGACAGACATGAGCCAGCAAGCCAACGCTTACCTACCTATATTCTTAAAAAGAAGGGACAAATCCATAAACAAGTACATACAGACTTAGATAGATAGAATTTATTTCGTTACAAAAAATTTACAAAGGCTAGCCACCGCACAATTTACAGTACAGAGATATATCAACGAAAAAAAAACTTAATTTGACGAAAAAGAATAAAAAAAATAAATAAATAAATAAATAAAAAATAATAATAATAAATTATTAAATAAATATATGTCTCTCTATATATATATAGATATTCGTAATATATATAAATTGAAAGGTAGAATAAAATAAATAAATAACACATAACAAATAAATATATAAATAAATAAATATATAAATAAATAAATAAATAAATAAATAAATAAATAAATAAATAAATAAATAAATAAATAAATAAATAAATAAATAAATAAATAAATAAATAAATAAATAAATAAATAAATAAATAAATAAATAAATAAATAAATAAATAAATAAATAAATAAATAAATAAATAAATAAATAAATAAATAAATAAATAAATAAATAAATAAATAAATAAATATATAAATAAATAAATAAAAAAAAAAAAAAATAAATAAATAAATAACAAAAAAAATTAAAATAATAATGATATAAAAATACAAAGATATTAATAAGAATTAACGCAAATATAATATGCAAACAAATAAGGTTGGTAATCACAGAAAAAAACACAAGAAATCATTTTAAACTTTGGTGAGTAATATTCAACTCATTTATTAGGGGGTTATCAGCGAAGTTACATCTAGTTATAAAAACTTGGTTTAGTTTCGTAATTCTCTCGGAGATCAATTCAACATTAGCTCTATTATGCAAATCTAGGGTAGAGTAGTGCCAAGGGAGGTTCAGCATCATTTTAAAGAGTTTGTTTTGCTGAATTGGCCGTTTCCGTTCCATCAGACGCACAGTCTATTTGTTAATTTTCTGTCAAATTTATTTGATGCAATAATTTTCGTTTGCAGCAAAACCCTTACATAACATTTCGGAAGCTACGTCCAGTGATGCCTCGTTCGACTTTATTATTTAGTCTACGGAGTCAATACTGTGACGCTTTGCAGGAAATAAAAGTCGAAATGGTCTTAGGACTCCGCAGGATGAGAACTTATTTTAGAGATTTCTCGAATTGAGTTCCATTCACTGGAATTCTGGTTGATTTCCACCCTCATTTGGTCGATTCTAGTCTAAAATGGTTGCCAAAAATACAATAAGTCAACATTTACCTCACTTCTTGTATTTGCAAATAATATTTTATCCATGCCAACAGTAGTAGACCACCGTCTCTCCTCTGCCACGCTAAATGACAGACAATCGCGTAAATGGGGTTGTGCAGAGGATATATTAATACATACCCACATGACTAAAATATAAATATGAAGAAAATTCTCTGTAAAGTCTCGACACACTTGTTCGAGAAAAATGCCGCTTCCGTGGCGACGGGTGAGAGTTTTTCCAACCGGTAATACGTAACCCCATTTGGCGGCAGACCTGGAGACTCGACCAAACCAATTTTCCTTCGACCAAACCGTAGATTTAATGACGGCCGTGTTTTCCAATTATTCTCGCCCCTATAATATAGGAACGACAATTTATTTCCTTGCTCAACCAGCATAGTATTAGTATGAGTCATTGCAGGGGTGAGGGGCTGTTGAAACTTGAAACATGCAAACAGTCTAGACAGCGCTATCGCTATGTGAATGCATGAGTCCTTGCGTTTATGAGAATGGGATCAAGGAAGCGATTTTGTATACATTTGGGGATCATGCCATAGCTTGTGCTGCAAAGACCCCACACCGGTGGAAGGAAAAGTAACAAAAATCAAAAGTCACCGATTCGAGTATCTAAGATGAAGCTCTCGCATATACCTATACACTGCTCGAATGGCATGCACACCCTATTTACTCGGCCCGGTGTAAAAGCGGTATATAACCCTAACCTTCAGGGTTTGTGATTGCACACAAAAGGCGAAGGTATAGAACGCCCGGCAATATATCTATACAATGGACACACAGACACAGTGATACGCTTCAATAAGGAAAGCATTCCTTTTGTCTATACGCTTATTCACCTCCTTCCTGGATGAAGGGACTCTCGTGCTGCCTCACATTCACTCCCGGGCTGTATTGCTTCTCTGGCTAAACATGCAAAATCATAGAGCGATAGATAGACGTATACATTCCTACGCTTGGGTTGAGAAGGCAAAGGCACTACGACTGCATACGGCGACAGGGAGTGTAGAGGGTGGTGATGGTGGAAATGGTGGTTCTTCGGCGACAAACAAGTCGCAATGCCAGTGCCCTCGTTGATGATGGAAGCGACGGTGATGGTTATAACTTGTTCTGCTTGATGTTGGATGCTTCAATTGGCTTTCTGCTCAAAGCGTCCTCCGCGCCCTTTTCAGTTTGGTGGAGTGGAACTGTGGAGCAGAATGTAGCTGGGAGCCTTCACGGTTTTTGCCAAAACGACATCACTTCCGTTGGGTGGTTTCTTTTTTCCATTTTTGATTCACCCTGAGCTGGAGTAATCGCTTCAGTTCAATGAGCGAAATGGGAGCAAAAAGGGTGCAGTTTATAATAGTCTGCCGGCGTTGCCAGATGTTGTGATATGTTATATGCTTCATTCATAGGAAAGGAAGTTTTGCATAAGTTGCTTATGGTTAAAATGTAAACATTTTGTGGAAAATATACGTTTTTAGAATGTCTGTTTCCGTATTTTCTGTTGAATGTTCAGTATGCTAGCTTAAGCTGGCATCAAAATATGAAAATTCCCTCATGTTCTGTCAAACATTAAATTTTTGTTTAATAGCGCATTTCCTTTTATTTGCAGGAAGTACAATTTTAATACCTACTACATATAATCGCACATCAGCTTAAGTTGGATTACGTAAGACATGGACTTCGACAACCTTTAGTTTCACCAGGATGGCGCACCACGCCGCACAACAACCCATTAAACAATCGATCTTTTGAGCTTTAAGATCGGTAATCAATTTATCAGCCATCGTGGCGATATGAATTGGCCCTTGGATGTTTTTTGTGGGGTGCCCTTAAAGACTGATATTATGCGAACAATCCAGAAGCGTTTCCAGACCTTAACGCAAATATTGTCCAAACTATTTGTAAGATGGAGACAAAAACAGTCAACAAGGTCTTGAAAAATTGAGTTCTTGACTGATGATCTCCTTGAGGGTTAGTGATTTATTCACATAAACTCGTGACTTTAAATAACCAGAGAGGGCGGAAAAATGCGGGCAATCTTGTGCAAATCGGCAAAATGCGATTCCGGTCGACCGGGAAACGCGATCGTGACGTTTATTCCTCGTTCTTCAGGAGTATAGCCTTCTATATAGCTTATCCACACAAGTTCTATTTTTGTTTGCATCACAAAAATGTCAAAACCAAGTTGACATTTGACGCCATTTGTATAGGAAATCGATGGCACTTTTTGACAGTGTCTGTCTTTGGATCACCCTAGATAAATGTTTTTGACACTGCAGCATCAAGTGCAATTAAGAGGTCTAATTTTAGACTAGTTTGTTCCAGCAGTTGGAGTCATATATCGTAAACCTTACACATGGTAAAGTGGCAAACCAAAATTAGCGCAAATCAGCAACCTATCAACTGTCAAATTGAAAAAGTGCTGCCAATTCGATAAACAAACCTCTGAAAAGAACACCTTTAATAACAACTGTCAGTGAATTGAAGTTTAAAATATGTAGCTGATCAAAAATGTTTTATTTGGAGTGTGAATCACGGTAGTCAATTCTCTTCTGATGAGAATCAAACATAAGTTCAGATTACAATACATACTCGCATAGTGTACTATGATTGTGACGTTTGCCGCTGAAGCTGCCATCTGTCAACGATTCTCAGGGTACTAGTATTTGCTTGCACTTCCTGGATGTCTGTAGTCTGTCAATAGACTTACCTACTTACCTATTTAAAGCCGTATAAAGGCTCCAAACATATCACTACATTATGTAACTTATTCAAGTGTCAAAAACGGGCGAAAGTCCACTTAAATTCAGTCAAACGCTTGAAATTTAGCACTAATTGGATTGTGATCACGAGAGACAGTTCCATACTGTCATGAATAGCTATTACTGTATTCAGTTCTCAACTGTCATATTACAAAAGACTTGCTAAAGTTGCAATAGACATTTCCGACTGGCAATACTTAAAAAAAAAAACCAAAACATCCATTTGAAAGGGAACAACGACGACGACACAAATAGAACATTAGAGCAGTTTCAAGCAGTTTCAAGAGGGAAGACAATTGCAAAATACACACATTGATTCACCCTGAATGTGTGCGCAGGAGGGCAACCAGCAAAAACAACCGCATCAGGCATTGGCACGACCAGGAGGAGGAGGAGGTATTTTGGTAGCAATGACCTTCACCGACCTGTCTGGCTCTAGTGAATTTCTCTGGGTTGAGCCTGGCACTGGCAGTCGTTTAGTTTGTCGGTCGATCAGTGTGTATCGCTCTTGCTCTATCCGTCCCTATGTATACCTATGTTCTATGTACGACTTGCTTTCGAATTGAAGTTCTAGAATCGTGTTCCAAGGAGTAGTACCTTTACTCTGTATGTGCGGAGTGGCCTGTCTCATGATATATAGAATGCAGTTGATTATCTGCCATGAAAACATTTGCTGGGATCTATTATGGAGGAGAATGTGCAAAGGATCGATGAGAGGGTGTAGGGATAGGCGGAGGCAGTAGAAAATCACCAGGATGATGAGGAGAAGGCAAATAAATGTGGCGCTGCGCGGTGACTAAACGAGAGTGAGTCGTGTCTGTGTCAGGAAAAGGGACGAAGCTGCGCTTCCAAAGCGCTGCACTTGGTTTGGGGTTTTTGGGTGAATTTCTCTTTCCACTGGTTATGCTTCTGAGTTCTGAGAGTTCGTTCTTTTTTTTTTGCGTTCTGTACCGTCTTTCTTTCGTCGACGTTGTGGTGGCATTGTGTGTACCGATACCGAGAGCGTTCAGCGTTGGTAATGTGTTCGTAATAAGCTGACGCGCGTATTGCATACTGCAATTTGCACTATACAGACGAAAAACCAAGCCTTAGGGCGAAAGACCTGGGTTTGTGGAAAAATTCAAAAGGGCCAGAGGGGTGGTAAGGAATCCACGCAATATAATAGGCAAAGCTGAAGCGAACGGGGAAGGAAAACAAAATGAGTGTTCTCGGTCAACGGCCTCAACAGTTTTGGGTCGATATTCGCCTCGAATGGTTTGCTGCGCGAATCTCTCGGAACTCAAATCGTCTGAAGGTATATACGACGAAGAGGGCGGAATAAATAATTGCTGTTGCTATATGCGCTATGGTCTTTACGTTACGTCTGCAGATTCCTTCTCTTGTTGGCTGCCAGCCGCTATATAACGTGACGTGTTTTTTTTTTCCTATTTCACATTGCAAGGTAACACGTTGCGATGAATATTCCGAGTGACAATTGGGTAGCTATAACGCCATTATAGTCACGTGCACGTCGTCAACGAGAAGAGAGATGTAAACGGCAATGACAATGACGATATGTTCTTGTTTTTTTACTTATATGTAGCTACATATGCGGGGAATAGGTGAACCATGGAATGTATGGCAAGTATCCATTGCTTTATTGGCGCTGTCATCTGTCAAATTGAGTTATTTTGTCAATTGATGCGAGGATATAAGACGCTTAAAATTTGTTTAATGACGATGAGCAGTGGAACTAATTCTATTGGTAAGTCGCACGATTTTGAGAACTAAATAAGAACTTTTAGAAGGTGGTTTCCTTTAGGACAAAAATAACTCAGTTTGTTTAGACTTTGCAGCGTTCCAATGGGTTCGTCTGGCGACACGAACTCTTATGAATTTTTTGTCCAAAAAGATACCTATACTTACCTTAAGGAATCATGAAGAGTTTGATCCACTTTTAGGGTGATTTAGGAATAATACAGACCAAACAGCATTTAGGAATTATAGGAAAACGAATTGGGTTTTGGTGGACGCGATGGTTTGTGCTAAACGAGGACGCCAGGTTCAGCTCCTCAGGAAAATATAAAATTACTCTTTTTCATTGCGCCACCTCTTTGACAAACATTCGAGAGTTTTATACTGCCCTCAGAAAGCTTCTAAGTTCGGCAGTTCGGAGTCGGCTTCAAATTTGAGGTTTCAAAAATTAAATAGTTGCGATAAGCTATACCCAGGATCTTTCGGAGCTTGTAGGTCTGCAATTTTGTTGGTTAATTATAGTCTTTGTACAAGAAAACCCGGAGTCATAAGCCCGCCTATCTTGTATACACCCGGAATCATGCATAAACAGTCAAAATTGATTCGAATTTGGAAATGAATGATTCGATTTCGCTGGCATTTTCTTTCCGTTAGGTTTCTGGACAGGAAGGACACACTGCGCTAAAACAGAAAGCTACAAATATTGCATTAAATAAGCTAAAAGCTTCTACTAATTTCAATGGTTAGAAAAGTTCACTCCCCAGAGCAGCCGAAGAAACAATGAGCGTCTTTAATATACTTTTGGAAAAATAGAAAAAAAAGAAAACATCCGACACCTCGAGACCTATAATGAGACCGCACAGCAAATGAACTACTTCGAGTAGGTATCAAGAGACCATTGGGGACGTTTTTCCTCATGAGTCATGGCCGCAATTTATCTACAACCCTCACTTACAGAGAACTACTAACAACCCTATTACAGGCCTATACATGCTGCTTAGAAAATGTCAAGTATCCAGAACTTGGTGGCAAAATCTCAGCCGAAATTCATCAGCCTCTGTACACGTTCCTTGTTAAGATGGTGATTGGGATTCTTTTAAGCCTGGAATGAAACATGAAAAGACGTAACAAATTTATAGAACGAAAGAAAAAAACCCAAACTACCGCGGGATTCGAACCCAGACTTCTAAGTATCAGAAGTACCTTACTCATCATATGCGCTACCTTTAATATGGATTTTACAAACTTAAAACTTAATCAGTTGAAACTTTTCTCTACTATGATACATATTTACCTTTAGAAGCATTACATATTTATCTTCGGACCTTTAACCAAACTGAAGAAATGTTCGCCTACGATGTTTTATTCTTCCTCCTTTCATATGTATAAAGCTTCGCTAATAAAATAATGCAAGCCACAAAGAAGTCTTCCGTAAAGTTTCGATTAATGACTCTTGGAAGTTTTATACAAGTTTACTTATATAGAAGCTTGTGTAATAATATTTAATCGAAGCTTTATAGAAACTGTAAGTTCCTCTTCTTTCGATAACTACAATAAACGAAGCTATGAATTTAATTGCTCTTTAAAGCTTCATCTTATTTTTCTAAAAGGCCTTAATGAAGTTGTTATAGAAGTCAAGACATCGATAAAGAGTTTGCTTCTGCTAGAAGCTTTACAGAAGCTCTAAAGAAGCCTTGACCTGTCGGATCTGAAACATTTGTGCCTTAAGGAAGTTGAAATGTTAGTTGGGTGGGCTGCTTCAATCTATGGCGCATTGCATAGGAAATCCGTTTTCCAAAATCCCCTTTCCAAAATCCCCTGTGCTGAAATCCCTTACTCCAATAGGCCCTAAGAGAAAATCCCCAGGGACAAAATCTGCCATTTTTAGATTTGGTGCTATTAATTCTGTCGCCGCGACTAAAAATTATGTTAAAAAGTGAGATACGTATGCAACTGCAACCCCCCTTGCTTGTGGTCACTGTAGGATTTGGAGTAGCTGCAAGGTTGGGTAGGTATATGCAAAGTTTAGTTTGCTTGTGGGAGATTTTGGCGTAGGGGATTTCGTGTCGGGAAATTTTGGAAAAAGAGAAGAAAAATAAAGAGAGATTATGTCCAATAAGGGATTTTGAAAAAGGGGATAACGTAATGATCCCGTTTCCTACCACTCGTCGTCTTTGCCAGTCGATAAAAGCCTCACAATAATCAGATATGCATACTGGCTACTCTACCATCTTGACAGAAAACTCCAGGGTTTTTTTTGTGTAGTGATTATGTTGGGCTTACTGGTCTTTATTTTTTGAATGCGAATATTAAACAACTATTCCATTTTTTCACCCTACTTTTCGTTGATGTTTTCCAATACCAACTTCATCAGCGTTTTTAAATTAAACATTTTTTCGAGACAACACAGCCTTACAGAGAGGTAATGCCGTCAGCACTCCGTTTTTTACATCTGCGGAAAACAGAGAGCTGTTGCAAAAGTTTCACAATCTTCAGGATAGTTTGGTTGGTTGATAGGAGAGGGCAATTTTTAGACCTTCCCTTAGGCTTCCAATGTGTCTTCTTGTACGTTCTAGGGACGGGCTGGTTAATTGCTGTTTCCTACATCCTACCTATATACTCGAGGTAAGAATCCAGAAGAATAGGACATATGGAGAGGCTTTAAGTTGTGGATACTCCCTCGTTGTTCAATGATGTGTCTTCATGTTTGCCGTTGCTTTTCGGCAGATTTTTAAACGCGGTTTTATCCCATTCCTGTCACCACATAAAATGCCTCAAATATGTAAATCTTCCTGGGTAACTGCAAGATCTGGTTCAATTATAACCATCACATGGGGATAGCAAGCAATCCTGTCTCGGATATGATTTTAATCAAAGGGTTGGTTGTTCATAGAAACTCACCGGCCAGTTTGAGGGTTCCTGTAGAGCAGCGGTTCCCAATCTTTTTTGGTCGCGGAGCATTTTTCTGGAGAGAAATTCCTCGAGGAGCACTTCGTTGTCCGTACTTAAACTTATCCCATTTTTCGTAGTTATGGACGCAGTTACTGTTTTCCGTTTTTTTTTTAATTTTATTAAATTGAAGAAATAAGTAACATGTATGTCGAGTTTGCCACAGAATGACAAAAACTTTAAAATTCCAGTTTTCGAAACTTATAAAAATTACCGATTTTTTTTTCAGGACAGTTAGAGTATTCGCCCGAGGTGGCGCAGTGGAAAAAACCGTAAGATGTAATTTGTGTTTTCCGAGGATCGAACCTGGGACCCCTCGCATAGTAGTCCAGCACACTGACCACTGCGCCCATCCGGCATCCTAATAATATGGTGGTATAGTTCCAGACCTCCTTAATGTTTGCGTAAAGCTCTTCAACATTTCTTGAATTTTTTGCTTTTAATGCTATTTTGATGTCGGCAGTTTCAAGTTTTCCATTGGGTTAATCCAAAACATTAATTTTGTTATCTGTAAGCTATAGCTTCACTCTCCGCGTATGCTAAGGTAAGTATCGCTGAGGTGTTAGAAATCATATGTTACTGGCATGTATGAAGAAAAGGGTTTTCTCCAATATGCTTTTATAAGCGTGTTGATCAAGGGTCAACAAGGTAAGGCAAAAACTAATGGACCAACATCGAACCAAAAGAATGCTCCGCAGACCATTACTTTCTCTCCTCCATGCTTTATGGTCTGAAGTGTGTACTTTGGCTGCAATTCTTTGTTTGGAGGACGCCTTACATAAACTTTTCCCTCGGATCCAAATAAATTAAACTTGGCACTCCAACGATTTTTTTTCCAAAATTGCAATGCTTTTTGTAAATGCAGTCTTTCGATATTCCGGCTCTTAGGTTTTTGTTGACATAATGTGTGTTTTTTTTTTGTCGAATATCCATCCACGAGGATATTGTTCTACGACACAGCGCCTAACAGCCCTGGCTGTGAGTTCTTGATGGAGCTTATGTGCAACAATCTTCCTAATTTGTATGGACATCAAAAATGGATTGGCTCTACTTGTCCGGCAAATTTTTCTTTTGAGTAGTTTTGCGTCCAATCTACTTTCTTTTGCGGTTTTCAAAACTTCCGGTCATCTAAGAAACTTGTATTTCCCCGAAAAAAAGCTTCGTGGAACAACCAAATCTTTTCGCTATAAACGGCATTTATTCGTTTCCATTTTGATAGCTCTAAAGTTTTTGTACCGTGTAATCAATACACAAATTCCATTGCTGCGAACAAAATGGCAAAGTTTTAGAAGCACAAAATTAGATAGTCTGATCGAATTTTCATATTTGTTCCCATCTTTCCGCGGAGCACTTGGATTATCATGGCGGAGCACCAAGTGCTGCTGCTGCTGTAGAGCGACTTACAGTATACACGAAGCGCTTTTCAATCGAAAATTTGAATTTTCTCAGTGAGACTGGTGAGGCTATCGAAGGGCTTCGGTATCTGGTCCGCAGCATTGCTCAGTTCGTGTTCGTTGACTCGACTGGTCGAAAGAAAATGTACTTTATGAAGTTGTCCACCACCACTAACGTGCTTCATTCCCCCTTTTACCTAGGTGAATGGTCCCAGGTGGTTCACATTTGTTTGTGTCGAAGGGCATAGGTATCCAGTCCGCACAGTTATGCTCACCTTGAAACATCTCGTCCTTTCTCTTTGAGAACGCGCACTCTTCAGTCTTCACACGATTTAGATCTTGAAAGCAGTTCTTGGTAGATGGTTTAGAGTCTTCTACGTTCACTAGATGGTTCACATTATTTGGGCAAACTCAATGCTTCTGGTGAATTGTAGCTTCTTCAACTATGGCTATAGCGCCTCAATGCTTCCATAGATGACGCATTCTTTCCCGATGTATATTCTTGTCGATGTACGGTTTCGAAAGATAGCTCTTTGAACTCGAGTCACCACCTGGCCGTCTTAATTGGTATAATTCTAGGTTTTTTCTGGGTGTCTGCAATCACCTCACAGTTTGCCAACAATTATATCGGGCACCTCTCGAGACTATCATTCGTCTATACCTATGCCTGAAAGCGACTAAGTAGTGAAAGGGAAGCACGGCCAGCAGAATCAAAACGGGTCAGGAACAGTAAAGGATATAAAAATCATCAAATTTTTGTTTGTACCTAACAAGAAGACAACACTTGAGGTGGATTCGCACAACACATTAAACACGTTGCAAGTCGAGCTGGTGTCAAAGATGGAAGGGACAATTTGAAATTAGATCCTCGTCCAGGGGCCGAATCGTCTCATCCGTGAACGAGCAATACGTGACGGAATTTGTTTTTGCTTCATGTGTAAAATCGGTTAAGTGGCGATTCGACCCCAGGTTTTGCCAGATCGTATTTGTATGCCTACCTTTAGGTTCGGAACTTTACAGTCGGCAATTTCTGTGGACTTTTTGACATCTTTCAACTTACCCAGTCTCCTTTCATATACGTCGATTACTCCCTACAACCCATACGTATAAGCTGGCTGTCGCCAGTTAACATTGTTGTTTTGCGACTTTGGCTAACTTCCATCAGTAACACTTGAGTTTCTTAGAAATCCCCGATCCTTTCAACTTCATTCGACTGCGTCTGCGACACACAACAAAAAAAAAAAAGAAGAGTAGGTAGGTATATGTAATCCTCTAATCTGTTGCCCTCAATATAAGTCCACAATAGCATTACCAAGTAAGGAAACAAATTTATAACAACGACGCAATTTCCCTGCATACACATACATCATGCCAACATGTTATTTCCCTATTTATCCTAAGCCCTATATTTATATGTGTATTCCACCCCATTTATATTTCGCTAACTTGCCCAAACACGAGTGCTACGAAGTATCCCGTTTATCTGGCCTGATCCGTTGCGAATCCTTTAAAAATCGATAAGTCTAGCCCAGACAAATAGAGTTTTGGCTGTAATTATACATATGGCGAATTTCCTTTTTCCCGTCTACCACCTTTGCCTCTGCCTACAGCAGACAAATCACCGTCAGACTTTTTTTTCGCACAAACATTTATATATAGGAAGCTACAAAGGACTACCCTGTATCCCATTGACTGGGTGTAGAAATTCTCCCTTCGAAGTTTGGCGAATATTTATCATCGCTTTTGGATTGAATTTGTTTCTCAGTTTTGTTCCTGTCGATGTTTTTCGTCCTTTTTTTTTTTTTTTTTTGCTGCGAAAAATATACGTAACGTATACATTTATGTATTTACAATTTGCAACCCCCGAAAATAATTTTGAATTGGTCTTCTTATCCTGGTTCCTTGTACTCGTACAGCCAAGGCGCATATGTTTCATTGAACTTGACGAGATGTGATAGTCGGGTTTCGGGTGTAGTATAGCCTTCCTTGGGTGTGGTAGTTTGGTATTGTGCTAGGGCATGAGCGTTTTTGATGAGGGTGCATATTTCAGTCAAGAAGAAACAACTATAGATTATAATGTGAATGTCTGATGTCGAGGGTTGTTGTTTTGTTGTCTTTTTGCCATTTAATTCAAAGACGAAGACTGTCCTCGATTCGAATTCATGGGCTAGCTATATGGAATATTTTCAGGGTCCTTGGCCACTTATTACCATAGACCAAATATGTATACAAATGCCACCATAACGAATTCGAGTAGAGCCAAATAGCAAATATATCTACAAATAGCTGACGACATGCCAAGGGAAAGAATTTAAATCGTGCTGAACACACAAAGAAAATGACGAAGAAGTCGCGCGTCCATTGACTCGTTTCTATACCACAGACCAAGGAGAAGAGTGTATCTTCATATTTTCTATTGCAGAGGTGGTTAATGTGGTGATGGTGATGGCACACAGGGGAACACAAAAAAAAAAAAAGAAAAAAATTAAACGAAATAAAGTTGAGTTTCTATTCTCGTTTGTTCTGCATTCAGGATAAATTTTCTTGTCTTTGGTTTTGCTTTTTGTTTGTGTGTCTCCCTTTGGCTGGCCTCTATGTTGTTGCACTGCGCAGATACTACTGAAGAGCGTACCTTCTTCTGTCGTTTGGTTTAGCTCACTATCCGGCTATCTGCACTATTCCATCTATCTTCGCTTAGCCTTGACTTTTCTAATAGTACGTTAGCCTTGGGAATAGCATCGCCGATTCTAAGTATGAACATTCTTAGATTGCTATTGTTGTGGTGGTGGTAAAGAATTTGTCAATTAAATTCGACTACACATAGGTAAGGTATACGCGAGAGTGAATAATTTTAAACTTAGTGAGCTTGGGTAGGTAGACCTAGTATAGGGGCTTCAGGTTTTTGGTGAGATTTTCCCTTTCGACGTTAGCTTTTTTCGTACTTTGCGAAACACATATACATATATGTAGGTAATGTTCCCTTTTTTAGAAACACGAACGCATCTGAAACGGAGTCAATGGTACGCGTGAGGTTTTATATTTCTCCTAACCGATGAGAACGAACCACGAGTTTGGGTTTGGGATGATTTTATTTGATTTATTTTGGAGGGACTTTCGATTTCTGTCGCTGGTTGGTCATTTTGGATGATTTTTGCTACTAAATCTAAGCACTATGTGCAATTTCCATCCATGTGCCAAAATGGGCCTCAATAGCTTCTGAGTACTAGCTGCACCCGTCCAACTTTGCCCGTGTCGAGGAATTGTATTAAGCAAGTTATTGTCTATCAATACAATCGAAGTTTTCTTTAGCTTCAAAAACATTTTTTAAAGGAACACATTTTTTGACTTAATTGACAAAATCCTTTGTCCTTTCTTTACTTTGTTACCTCGTTAATATTCAGTACAAAAAGTAGCTTATGTCCTTCTCCAAGCCGCAGACTATGTTTTGGTCAAATGACATTACGATCGGTTCGGAGGTTTAGTCATATATATGTGACAAACAGACAGACAGACAGATCTACTTTAACAAAACAATTTAAATTTTTATATGAATCTGCTTAAATCTGTTTTTTTTTTTTAATACGTCTCCTGGGAAAGGCGAACCAATAACGCTTCAACAGCACCCCGAGATGCTTGCAGATGTATGTTAATTCTGCTCTTAAATTGCTGCAAATTGTATACTTCTGAAAATATATCCCCAGGAAGCGAGTACCAAAGTTTGCTTGTCCTGTAACAGAAGGAGTTTTGGAAAGTTGATGTCCTCGCGGTTGTCAAGTGTACTGTATGGTCATGAGCATTAGCAGGCTGTCTTGTGGGGCGTCCAAAAGTTGCATTTCGAGGGATAATGTCTTTGAGTTCCTCGGAACATCTACCATGGAAGTACCTACAGAACAAGGAAAGGTCAGCGACTTGTCTTCTGTGCACCAACGGTTGAAGATTTGATGTGAGTGTAGGCTGTAGGGTCTCCAATAAGTCGAACTGTTCGCCTCTGTATGCTGTCAAGTAGGTTAAGTGAATGTTTTGGGGCCGAGCTCCATATATGGGAACAATATTCCAGGCCTTGTCTAACCTATGCTTTGTAGAGAAGGAGAAGTTGCTTGGGTTAAAGTACCTCTTTGCCCTAAATAGGTAGCTCAACTTAGCGGACGCCGATCTTGCGATATAGGATATGTGGTCATGCCATGTGATTCCTGAATTGACTGTGACTCCTAGAAGGTGCATTGAGTTCTTGGGATGGATTGGATGGTCAGGTCATCCATTTGGATCTGAGGAACTGTTGATGCATTTTTCTTAGAAAATGTTGTGAGCTGTGCCTTGTTTGCATTAAATACAACCAAGTTGTCTTTTCCCCACTGCAAGATTTTGTCCAGTTCATCATTTAGAGAACTAATTTGTTCACATCTCTGAATGTGTGATGTAGCCGCATTTACAGGCCCACTGTTCGAGATGGAGGATATAAGAGTGCTGTCATCAGCAAAGCTGTAGAGATAGATAGACATGGATCGATCTTCCCAGCAGAACATTTTGCATCCATCCGTAGAGTTGTTGTGGTAATCCATAAGACGCTAACTTGAATAATAGGGCTTTATGCCAGACTCGGTCAAATGCCTTAGATATGTCCTGTCCACGGCTACGGCTCTGGATTCGGCGTATTGTTCATTTGTTTGCTTTACGTAGCTTAACAGATCTCCTCTCCAATGGAACGATGCACGGCTCCGAAATCCGTATTGGCTGTCGCTTATTAATCGGTGGCCTTCTAAATATTTGATTATTTCGACATTTATTGCCTTTTCCATTACTTTTGAGAGCATTGAAAGTAACGCTATTGGACGATAGTTTTGTGGCAAACATTTCCTCACTTTCTTTGGAATAGGTTGAATGCGAGCGGTCTTCCAGCAAGAAGGAAACGTCTTCTGTGAGTACGACATGCTAAACAGCTTACAAAGTACATGTGGAAGTTCTGGTGCACAGCTCTTGAGTACTAATTCCGTCGGGTCCCGTTGCCTTATTGCAATCTAGTTCTTTAAGGATGCGTTGAATTATTCGAGGCCGAAATTTCACTTCTGCCATGGATGATTGCACCCTCGGGATATTTGGTGGCTCTAGTTGTGCAGAATCTAGGGTGGAATTCTCTGAAAACATGCTTGCGAAGAGATCTGCCTTTTCTTTAAGTGTTGTTTCTAGCGTAACGTCTTCTTTTACTAGAGGTGGAAAAAAAGAGCAACTAAAGTTACTACTGATTGCCTTTGCCATGGACCAGAATGCGCGTGAGCCCGATCCTTAAGGAAGGAGAGACTATGAATGGCGGCAACTAAAGAGGTGTCAAGCTTCTTGTCTGGCTATCGTCAACAACCTGATCGGTCCATATCGGTGTGGCTTTAGGCCCTGAATGTCCACCATCGACCAAATATTTACACTACAGTAGATCTTGGAGAAAACCCAGGAACTTCAAATTAATATTCCCTTTGTTGTTTCCAGAGAGAAATTCTTCGAGTTATCTACTGTCACGTCTGTATAGATGGTGAATGGAGGAGGAGATACAACCACAAACTGTACGGACGTAGTACAGTTTGTCCTAGCCAGAAGAGTGAAGGTTTAATGACTGAGATGGCTCGGTCACTTAGAGTGAACGGACGCGCACCCCCACGCTTTTCAAGAATCGGCAAATCAACGATCAATTTTCAAAAATTAGGTCTTAAGTTTGGATTTCCATTAGGTATAGGTTTTTAAACTTATAAATGTATACAAAAATCTGCATTTTCGAAGGTTCCTCATGAACTCCTTAAAATCGGTGAATTTGCCGACTGAAATCCTTAAAATTTAGCGAGTTTAGATTCGACTTTTAAAAGGGACGGTCGGCATCGGTGAATTTGTCGACTGAAATCCTTAAAATTAGCGAGTTTCCTTTCGATTTTAAAAAGGACGGTCGGCATCGGTGAATTCAGTTTTTTTTAATTTTCTATGTTTTTGTGTCAATGATCAAGTCACAGATCATTCCAAAAAGCATGAAATGTGACGAATTTGTTTGTATCCAGAAATGTGAACCCCTTGAAAATGCGAACTGCCCATATTTTAATTAGTTAGCATTATCGAGGTAGTACTGTAATGGAATTTTCTGGAGGAGCATTTTGGGAAAAATTGTCTGGTGCAGTTCCGCCCAGGCATTTAAAGCCAAACTTCGTTGGATTTGATATGAGCTAAGCTCTTGATGTGATTCGTGAAATGTTTTCTTACTGACCCCACAGAATTGTTCAGGTCCGATAGATGGCATTGTCGCACCGATTTTAAGTCCTAAGATATCCTTTGATTTGTGTCATCTATATATATAAAAATGGTGGCAAAAATGGATAGTAATTCATCAATTGAAAACGGCTGGACCGATTTGGCTCAAATTTCTTTTCAGTTGTTCGTAATTGCCAGAAGAAGGTTCTTCTAAAAGAAAATTTTGGGAATACCCACCGGAAGAGTCAGGAAAACGGAAAAATCGAAATTTGAGAATAACTGGGGCGATTTGGTTCAACTTTTTTTTAAGTTGTTCGTAATTGCCAAGAGAAGGTTTTTACGAAAGAAAATTTTGGGAAAACCTCAGGAAAAATCGAAAATTGATTTTTTGTATGGAATTTTGTGTGCAATTGTTCCGGAATGGCTTTTCGAATGGAAAAATATAAAATTCTTAGTCGGAAAATTCCGGAAAAACGCGAAAATTTTGAATTTGTTTCGACGAAATTTTGGCATTTTCTTTGATTCTGGCAACAATTTGGTCAAGATCTCAAAATGCGTTGGCTGTTGCATCATATGGCATTGCTGCCACATTGTTGGAAGGCGGTCGAATTGCACATTCCGCTTTAAAGCTGCCGATGAATCTTCTCACGGTTGACAAGCCAACATGCACAATGACCAAGAATTCGGCGACAGCGAAATTGATGCGAGAATGCAAAATGATCATTTGGGATGAATGCACGATGGCGCATAAACGTTCGTTGACCGACCGATGAAGGGATTTACGAGGTGATTCGAGACGATTTGGTGGGGCTATGCTATTGCTCTCAGGAAATTTTCGTCACGCCATCCCGAAATCAACTGCTGCCGATGAACTTAATGCATGCCTGAAATCGTCGTCTTTGTGGCGGCATGTCAAGAAGTTGAAATTGACCACGAACCAGTGCTGCCAGATTGTGGGATTGTGCTGCCCTTTTTGTGGGAATTTTTGTGCTCAAAATTAAGTAAAAGGGAAAAAGGGAAACTTTCTGTTTTCCAGAACAAACATAAGGGAATTTTTATTCTTCGAAACTTAAGTTTAATTTTCTTGTTCAACTTCAGGAAGACAATTTATTTTATACACCTGACTTCTTTCATAAACAAGCGCTTGTATTGACACAAAAAGAAAGAAGACCTGGGACCAAATAACGTAAAATGAAAACGACCAAACCATATCGTCTCTGTCTATTGCCACAGATATGATAGAGCCATGTTTACTGTTTAGTGAAAACGAAAGCGGTTTTCGTTTCGTATTTTACAGAATCCCACCCCTGTTTTTTGCAATAACTACTGAAGACTGACTATCCTATGCTCGCCTTTTATCCTAGCCGATAAAAGCGGCACATCGACCTGATTAAGATCTACATATTGTACCATACATGAGAAATAGGGTTAGGCTCTCCACTTTTTTTGTAAAGTTTATGATACTGCCGCAGAGGATTTTTCATCTCTTTGGGGTCCAGTTGGTCTCTGGAGAAGATCTTCCTTCCAAATTCACATATAACCTTGTTTCGTCTTCTTCCAGCCCGGTCTCCGCTAAGTTGGCTGGATTTATTTAGCTTAGGTGGTATTGTAACACATGATGCCCTATAAGGAATCCTATACAAGGTTTCTAATATCATGTCTGATATGGGCCTTGTTAAACCTGGGATATTCTCCCAATATGAGATACATTTTGTATGTTCCCAGCTTTTTATGGCTAAGTTTTTAGCCAATTTGGGGGTATATCAGAAAGGTTCAAGTCCCGTGAAAGGGGTTTCGGAGCCTATTCTGGCCAATTCGTCTGCTTTTCGTTTTCTTCGAAGCCTTCATGGCCAGGAACCCACCATAAATTGCAAAGGTCTCGGGTTGTGATATCTAACAGATAAAGTCAATAGTATAGTCTATCAGGCGGTTCAAGTGCCTGTTAAAACCAAAGCAAATATTTATTTGAAGTGCTAAAAAAAATATAATTTCAGAGTTTTTCGTTGACGAGCGTAGATTGCAGCCACAACATGGATTTATTCGAATTTTTAGAAAACAAATTTCTACATCAGTCTCCATGTAAAAAGTACTTGGAAAAATTTTATCATGAACACTAATAAATATTCATAATATTTATATTAACGCACTATTACAAGCAAGTTGTACATATGTACATAAATAATTGACAGACAAGAATCTTAGAAACTAGTATCACAGAGATTTTATTGCCACACTCCATTATCTGTCGGATAGCGTTATGTGTCGGATGATATTATCCGAAACTTTTTCCGGAACCTTTGAAGCTGGTCCTAAGCCTTTGAAGGGTGTTGAAATAGTCATAGTGTGTTACTGATTTGGATCCAATGATAGGTGAGCTAAGGGCCTTTATTGATGCTTGACTGTCCGGGAATATATAGATGTGAACGGCTTTGAAGCTAATTTTTTTGATGTGGTTGGCTCATTCTTTAGTGTAGCGTGGAGCTTTGCCAGTAATACACTAAGGTTTTTTCCCATAGTTATTGAGACGGTTTTTTTGTTTCGTTAATTTTTTTTTTTCCTTTCGTAAAATATCGGTGGGAAAATCTGAGGTACTTTTTCGAACCAGGCGAGGGAAAAAAGGGATTTTTTTGGTACTTGCGTGGGAATTCTTATGACCAAACACTGGCAGCATTGCCACGAACATGAGAGTCGCATTGCATCTGCTGCTGAATTCTGGAGACAACTGATTCCAAAATTCCCGTTGATGTTTCGACTGAATTGATATCGTTCCAGGCAAATTTTTTGCGAGTTCTCATCGTCGAAGGAGGAACTCATCACCAAAGTGTTCCCCGGCATTGCATTATAAAAATCTCCAGCGAAGAATAAGGACGTCGATAGCTTGAATTTCATTATTCAAAGTCAAATCGCTGGAGAACTGCATTCGTACAAATCCGTTAACAGCGTGGACAGGATGAAGCGACCAACTATCCGACAATCAAATTAATCTTGAATTTCTTCCCTGTTTTTCGCACGGTCACGCCTGTTCGAGTGTTGCCAAACCGTCTTCGTTGTTTGTTTTTGCGCCGGAAAACAAATCGAAAAACATTGTTTATCACATAGCGCTCTTCTGATTTCGATTCCATTCAAATATAATCACATTGAAATTTGAACTATCTATGGTTTATTATCACTCTGAAGTTTATCTGAATGCGTTAAATTGGGGCGAGACGAAGTTCGCCGGGTCCGCTATTTTTATATACTTAGGTATGAATCGCCACATTCCCACCTACATGCAGTTAAATGTTCTTTAGTGACATACTCATTCCACTACCCAATTTACATTTGAAAGCCGACACGTATAATACAAATCGACCCTCTCACCCCATAGTCAGTGTGATTTTCCTTCTTGTATGTCCTTATTCCAGAAATTGCGATAATTACTCAGAATATAGGAATAAAAACCAGTGAAAATTTGTCTGAGTAGGTATAGGGTGTGGGAGTTCAACGAAAGTAAAGCACAAACATCAGAAGCAATTCCCTACTGCGCAAAGCCATGCAAAAAAAAAAAAAAAACATTGCAACTAGCAACCATTTTATTACGAAGCACATTCATAATGGGAAAGAAATCGCATGTTCCAGCAAATACTGGCTAAAAAGATACCGATCATCCAACGGGTCTCCCTTTTTTTCCTATACTCAAACTGTGGTGATTTCTTTTAAATTGAGAGTGGTGAGCACACAGACACCACCCTTGTTATCCCTGTCGCTTTTCGCTGTTTTCTATATATATCTACACTTGGTTTCCCCCCAAAACTGAAGGTTTTCACTTAAAATTCAAGGCCCTCCCCATTCCCGAAGTCAAGTGCAGAACCCTTTTGCGATTTATTTTCATCCCTTGCAGTGGCATTTTCTTATAAACCCCCATTTAGGGAAACATGTCCTTATTATATGCAACGAGCAAACACCTCCTCATCCTCCAACTCCATCGTCGACGTTGGCGTCTCCTTATGTGCTTGCAAATCCTTTTCTACCATCTTGTTGTACGAAATATTCCTTGTATCAATTTTTTTTTTTTTGTCCTGCCAATGCGAAGGAGTGAATACGAGTATTTGGTGTTATGCATTATAGCGTGGCGTCATTGCCAAAGCCATAATAAATGGACTTCGTATTTTGTGTGCCGTGCCGTTTCGTCGTCGCCGTCGTTGCCAGCGACGCAACGCGGTGTGGTATGGTGTGGTGCGGTGGGTGATTGTGGAAAGCTGGCAAAGCCAATCCGACCACTCGCCTCTCTTGGCCATGACTGTGAATAAAAACTTTGTTCTTTGGCCCTTTTTCGTTATTTTGTACACAGAATGAAGTTCAGGGACCTCGAGTACATTCTCATCGTAGAGTAGATACATATGTACCTAATTTTAAGCACACTTTGCTATTGCGGTAGATATAAATAGTTTTGCACAGATACATTTTTTTTTTAAAACATTATTTATAAGAATGGGGGGACGACTCCATTTGGGGACTAGAAGAAAATAGAAGAAGAAATTGCACAACACAAAAATGTGTACGAGCTTGTGGTACAGTAGCGGCCGAAAAGTTCGCAACTTAGAAATATGTTTTTAAATTCAATAGATACCTTATAAGTAGATCTCCCTACTATAGTTGAACCATTTTGAGCTCTTTTTAAAGCGTAAGAGGCTTCTGATGTCTGTGTTTGTTAGATCACTTAAGTCATTGTTATGTGTACAAGAAATGGGCTTTCAGTGAATCCTCTTAAAACTACGGTTGTTCTCTTCACGAGAAGGAGGAATGTCACTGGTTTGATTCAACTTGTACTAAAAGGTGTCACTATCCCGATCTCTGATGAAGTCAAATATCTGGGAGTAATCCTCGATAGAAAACTTCTTTCGTCCAAGCATGTTGAATCGAAAACTTTCTGGCAGTGCAAACAGAGGTGATTTTTGGTACCACGCGCACTGGAATTTTGAAGAACTTGTGCGAGAATTATCCCCTGTCTTATGGATATGCCGTCTGACGGAATGACACCAGAAATCCTACTGCGACAAAACTATCACGTCAACTTTTCTCAGGCAACGGAATTGATTCGGCCAGACTCTGAGCCAGGGAAAGAATGCCATCGTATATTCACGGATGGCTCTAAAACCGGTCAGGGGTCTGGTTCTGGAGTCTTCGTGGAAAGCGAGAACATTAGAATACACTTCACTTACCCCTATCGCCAATAATATTTCCCACGAAATTTGATTTACATTGCTGACAAGGGAAACATTTCCATCGGAATTTATTCGCCCTAACTACTCCTTAGGTAACCATGCGTCTGTCTTCCAAGCGGAGATTTTCGCTATCCTTATGGCTATGCGCTATATTGTGACAAACAGGTGGAGGGCTAGAAGCATATGCGTTTGCAGTGATAGCCATGCTTCACTAAAAGCGCTGCTGAACCCTTTTACCTCATCCAAGTTAGTTTTCGAACGGGATCATGACGTTAACTAGAACGACTAAAATCTAGAATGGTCAAAATCTCGAAAATGTATTTGATAAATCTCGAATGCAAAAATCTCGAATGGGTCAAAATCTAGAAAGTACAAAAATCTCGAAAGACTCATCTCGAAAAAAATCTCAAAAATAAAAAGTAAATTCGGGATTTTTTTATCACCCACCCTATATCCAAACAGTAAACTCAAGCAGGGGGGTTGCAGGGGGTCAGCATAACCCCGCCAATAGGTATCGATATTTTTTTTTTCGAGATTTTTGTTATTCGGAGATCATGCTTTTCTAGATTTTTTTTGAGATTTTTACATTCGAGATTTTTTTTTCGAGATATCGGGGTAGACCCTTTTCGAACTCAAGCTTTCTCTGAACTTGGTCCGTAGGTTAAACACGGTCAAACTTGTTTGGGTCCCAGGTCACACTGGTATCCAGGGAAATGAGATCGCCGATGAACTTGCCAGGCTGTGTTCAGAAGAAGCTCTCTTTGGACCTCAACCTGCGTTGGGTCTGCCTGCATCTGTGGTTAGGTCATCCATTGATACTTGGGTTTCTTGTGAACACGAGTGTCGGTGGCGTGACTGTGCTGGGTGTAGACAGACCAAACGACTGCGTCCGGACATCTGCAAAAGGTCCGCGTCTTTTCTTCTGTCTCGCAGGAGAATCGACTGCAGACTATACTTGTGGGCGTCCTTTCGGGCCACCAAGCTTTTGCCAAACACTTAAATGTATTGGGCTTGAGCGACACCCACCACTATCTGTCCTGCTTGTCCTGCTTCCTCTGTAGTT
Source organism: Cheilosia scutellata (assembly GCA_955612985.1). Classification (NCBI taxonomy): domain Eukaryota; kingdom Metazoa; phylum Arthropoda; class Insecta; order Diptera; family Syrphidae; genus Cheilosia; species Cheilosia scutellata. The sequence goes on from OY015313.1 coordinate 83,321,597, forward strand.
GTCCTGCCTTTGCTCGCATCAGGTGGCGGATCTATGGGGCTGATGTGGTGAGTGCCGAACATCTAAGCTCTTGCCATCTTTCTTCGAAAGACGGGGAAACTAAGTACAGTAAAGTAAGGTGTCTGTTTGGCAGTACAATGGACAAGTAGTTGTGTTTGAGTGCTACAACGGATAGTAGCTCCTTCGAAAAAAAAGTCATTGCATTGGAAAGCTCCAAAGTGAAGCTTCTTTTTTGTCTTCGTGAACCTAATATTGGTTTCTAAAATGAGTCTGAGTCAATATAGATGTACATAATTTTTTTTTTTTTAGAAGAACCCAAGTAGCACTCTTGTGCAGTTTTGTTACCACAACTGATTCGACCTGGTTGTTGAAGTTTGTTAAAAGCTGGATTGTTTTTTCTTTGCTATCATTGGCCTCATATGACTCCATATGGCACATACGCATATTATCAGGGACCGAACCCAATTGACCTATTTGTTGAAAAAGGTCTGATGAAACAGGTATTTGTGGCCCAATTTAATTAGTGGTGCATAGTGCTTTTTTTCTCTAGAATCATTTTTTTTTGGGCAAAGTAAATGGGTTCATTCGACCCAATTTTTTTTTGGGCCAATGAAACCTGGTACATAAAATATAATGTACATTTTTGCTTAACAAATGGGTTAGTTTGACCCAATAATTTTTCGGGTTTAAAATATTGGGTCCAATCAACACAATATTTTTTTGGGTTAAGCCGCAAGTTTATTCTATTAGAATAGCCTGAATTATTAGTTTTATCCACATTATGTAACATTATACATACATTCATACGCCTTATCATCTCTTCAGTTTCCATTCACGTCAATTCGACGTCAGAATATTTCATAAAAGGGTGCATGTCGTGTCGTGTACTCGGCATATTATTGACGCTTACATTATTATGTTGGCATGCGTCTGTCAACTGGCACCCATATGTCCGACTCAGAATGGCATGTAAATTTCGGAGAATAAAAAAAAAATCGTTTGAATTGAAGATTTCTTGGAAGTTTTTTAATCCATTGACATCGTAGCCATCCTTTGATGGAATTTGTTACTTTATGCCTTGATTGAAAGAAGACGAACCATATTTTGGGATATATACTATATTTGGAAAAATTAAGATTTTAGGGCTTTCTGGTGACATTTCGAAATAAATATAGTATATACATATCCTAAAATATGGTTCGTCTTCTTTCTATCAATGCATAAAGTAACAAATTCCATCAAAGGATGGCTACGATGTCAATGGATTAAAAAACTTCTAAGAAATCTTCAATTGAGGCAATTTTTTGCTCTCCGAAATAGCCAATAGCGATGGAATTGCGTCACATTTACTGACGCTTTAATATCAGTTAAATAATATTTTTGTTCAACACCCTACATATTATAACATATTACATGCATCTCCGCTGCGGCAAAACACAATGCCAGTCACCGTCGACATACGAATATGCCAACTTTGAGACAAAACGTGCATGCCGTGTACTCGGCATACTTTTCGCACATGCCACAATGTATAAAACGTGGCATATTCTACAATATGTCGCGTATGTCGTGTTTGACAGCTTTAGTATTAAATTTTTTATTTTTTTTTAATTGTCAAAACGTAAATTCTTTCCTTGTTCCCTCTACCAGGCACTGAAGTGTAAAATACCCTTTTATACAACCTAAAATATGTATTATACATATGTGTGATGTACTTAGCAGATGAAAATTTGTATATCATCATAATAATAAGAGACCTAATATTTCACCCAAAAAAATTAAAAGCCTCTATTACCCATTTTCTATGGCCCAAAAAAATATTGGGTCTAATAAATCAATTTATTTTCACTAGAAATAATATTGGGTCAAATAAACTTTTTTGTTTCGGCTAGAAAAAATAAATGGTTGAAATAACTGGTTCATTTGGCCACTTATGTTATGTGGCCAAAAATACTAATTTTATGTGGCCCATTTTCAAAATGGGTTAAGTTCTTAAAGGCATAACAGGAATCGACAGGCAGCTTCATCAGCATCAACCAGATGTACTTCTTTTTATTTTACAACCTTAACTACTACTGGCCTTTTTTGCAGAAAAAAATCAAAATACCCGGTATTTTCGATCCCTGCATATTATACTCCACCAGGAGTCGGGCTTCAGTAGGAATTTTGATGAGATGTTTACCGTCTGTGAACTGATTCCTCAAGTGGAAAGCTAAGCCTACCTTGTCAACTTTGTAAACTTTATAAACCTTCGTTTACATAAATGTTGCTATTCACTGAAAATCAAAGATTAACTTAAACTGATCAAGAGAGGTCTCTCATTTCGACAAGTTTTGAGGTTATATTGAATAAACCTGTGGACGCACTGGCTCAGTGATTAGTGGGCTGGACTACTGTGCGAGAGGTCTCGGGTTCGATCTGCGGAAAATATATACATTTTATTAAGGTTTTTTGCAACGTCTGACAAACACCCGAAATTAGAAATGTCATGGAAAAGCTTCTCAATTTAGCCGTACGGACTCGGCATGAAATTGAAGATCTCTTCCATTCGTATAAAAACTAACACAAAAGAATGGCTGCGAGAAACTAGGCGCAGGGACCTGTTGCGTCAACTATTTTTGTTTTTTTTATTGAATAAGGTTTAGCTGTCAATGAGAATGTCTATCTTTTGCCTTGAGGTTATGTTGGTATGTTGTTAAGCAACTCAGAATACATATCGGCGCCTAATCAATAGGCCATTTTTGATCCGTCTTTGTAAATTGTTATATTCAAGTTCCTAGTCCGTCCGCATTGCCAATCTAATCGTACCTGGAAGGAATTGCATTTCAAGATGTTTTATGATTTGTGCGCAATATAGTCCGTTCGTTGGGGTGGTACCACTTCTCTTGCCAGACAATGCAGAATCTATATACCTATATAAAAATAAGTTGTAGTGTGTTTGTAATTGATGTTCTATGTAATGCGTGAACCGATTTTGTTTCTGGAAATTTCCTTTGAAAGGTGACATCAATACCAAAGTTTATATACTTATACGGTCTTTGTATATTTATTGGTTCATGACTTATAGGGGTGCGGCACCTACCATAAAAAAAAAGGCTTTCAAAATCTTACATCTCGAAAACGGCTGAACCGATTAAGCTCAAATTTGCAGACAATCTTAGGTATTGGCCCGAGAGTGTTTCTGTGAAAATTGGTAGAAATTGAAGTCCAAGCCAGACAGATATGAATCTGATCCTTAACTCAATCCATCTGCCTCACTCGTCGAGCTGCATGTGCAGCAGCCTACCTGACAGTAACTAATAAGGAGCAGAACGGATTTTTCTACTCATATGAAATAGTGGCCATTGTAATAGGTTAACAAGACGCAGTTCAGCAAATTTCTTTAAGACCCTCGCTTAAGGTTATTGCAAAATAGTCGTTCCTATTAAAATCAAATAAAATGTAAACTTTTTACGACCCCCACTGTCACTGTCACCTCATAGCTAGAGCACTAGAACCGATTGAAAGCAAATTTACAAAACTATTCTCATTTGTATACCTATACATGTACATGCTGTGTACATTATATACCCCCGCCCAATGACAGTAACATTGAACTCTAAAAGCATAATCGCACGAAGCCACCACCACCACACCCTACCTACAACTGCTGCACCATATTATATGTGCGCAGCACAGTCAAATTTATAATTACACCCCACCCCCCCAGCGCTTCAATGTCGCATTGAACTAAATAAATACACTCTCACCAAGGCACATTTCCCACATTGCCATGTCATCCCCCTATCCCTTCCAGCTAAATCCACTTGCACTCCAAAACAGTCAGACACAGACACTAGAGACGACGACGACGACAACGACGGAGTTGCAAATACGTTTCAGTAGCGGAATATTCCCGACCCATCCCAACATAAAATGACGAAACATCCACCCCCTCATTCCACCACCCATGGCCGAGCATGTGTATGGGGTACATGGGATACGAATTTATGCGCGCACAGTGCCAAGCCAACCCAGTCTAGTGTGTGATGCTATGATATGGTGTTCCATTATAGCGTCGAGCGTTCGTTGACCTTGCAACTCGTTTACTCGTCTATGTACGTTCAGCGTTGTACGGCTGTGCGACGATGGTGCCCGATGTGGTTCCCACCACTGTGCATATAGGTTATGTATTCGGAGCTCGCTCCTGATGAGTTCCAGTGTCATCGTGAGTGCGATTGATTGTGCTCCTGGAGAGTACATCGGCCAGGGGGAGGTATAGACGAACCTGGGAGTTGAGTATTTGATGAAAAACTCCCTGCGTCTATCGCTGGAATTGCACTTCCAAAGCCATTGACATTCGCAACGGCAAAGAATGGGAAGGTAGCGCTGAGGTTCGGTTTTGGGCTTAAGGGGGCATCTGACGGATGTAGCATTATGGGGAACTGGAAGTGGAATATATAGAACGAACGTTCGTAGGTATATATCCGCTAGTTGAACTCCCTGCCACTGGTGCTATTCCGTTGTAGACATCGGAATCATGGTCGATGGGATATTGCGAACAGAAGCAACCATATCCATAGCCATAGCGAAAGCCCTTGGCATATGCAACTGAAATGGGCTTGGGTTGGGTATACACTACTATATATAGCAGTGGGAGTGGAACGAGCTGTAATTATACCCGAAACTACCTTACCCACCGTTGCAGTCTGGCCGACAGCGGGCGATGTCCTTTAAACGGAAGATGAAAGAGGCCATTATCCATTTTATATAGGGGGGGCTATCCGCTCCGTTCATCCACCCGGTGCACGCTGCTGTGGAGGCGCACTCAGTGCGCAGTTGCAGTTAGCGATTAAAAGTTGTTCTTGTTCCTTTGTTTTGTGCTATTTTGTCTGCTTTCCTTGTTCAATGTCGCCTATGTACGAAGTACGAGTATGCAATGGAAGTGAAAATTTTGAAGAGTGAGTGGGTGACTGTGTTGTTGAGTAATCCTTTGTGAGTTCCACAGAAAGTGGGTAGATTTTGTTTTAATGTAAGGAGTATAGAGGGAAACACGGAAAATATGTATGTGACTGTTGTTGCTGATGGTGTATATAGTTGTTGTTCATGGTACACTGAGAAAAAGTGATGACAAATGTATGCCACCATTTGAAGAAAGAGATGCATGTGATAAAAAAAACTGTTTTTTTTTTCTATATAATGTGCCTTTACTTTAAAGTGTGATGCGCATTTACTTCTGTAATTCCCTTAAATCCTAGATTCAAGCACTTAAGGCCAATATCATCCAAGCAATACGTGAGCTACAGCCCAAGACCATCAACAATGTCTTGGAAAATTGGAGTGACAGAATGCGCTACTGCGAAGCCAGCCGAGGCAGCCACTTGAACGACGTTGTCCATAATTTATGGCAATGTTTGCTCTTACTATTAAAGCACATGGAAAACATTTAATTTTGTTCATTTTATTGCATTTTTAAAAAGAAACTTGTATTTGGCCTACCCTGTATACTAGTGAGCAGATTTGACTGCCAGAGAGCATTAAGCATCAAATGCCGCAGACAAGTGGTATTGATGCCAAGAAGCTACCAGAGACGCCGCAACTGATGTGCTACAGCTAGTTGGCTCCCGAAAAAAAAAAAATTAAGATACTCAAATCAAACAAGGCTGCTAAAGGAGAGAGCCTGCCGGCGGAGCTATTTAAAGCAGCGGGAGTCAACTTGGTGGAAAGCATACACCAACTCATCTCCAAGATTTGGCCGGAAGAGAATATGCTCGCTAAATGGAACCTCATCGTTTGGATTTGGTTTTTAACCCTTTAAACTGCGCCCACTATATAGAGGACTTCACTATCCTTAACAGTGCATTCAAGATTCCGTCTGGCGTAAATTATGTAAACGCCTGAAACCGGCGTTAGGCAATATCGCCCAAATCAATTTGGAATTAACGCCCAGCAAAATTTCGTACAATTTATTGTTACAAATTTCTTTGTCATTTTGGGTGTTATTTCCTTGACAGGGTTCGTTTTTATGAGAAGCAAAAAATTACAAGTGGAAAATGTATGGGGGAGGGGATTGTTGCCCCCCACAACCCTCTGATTGGGGTATTTGACATGCAGTAGGTGCGAGTTTGAGTGTATGTAATATTTCTTTTTATACGTGATTCACACGAACGGCATAAAAACCATGCATTTGTCTAATTTCGCACATGCTTCAAATCCAACAGTGACCCCAAGAAGGGGGTTGCAGGGGGCAGCCTGGCCTCCCATACTTGTTCTATGCAAATGCTTTTTGAACTTTATTGCCAGGAAATTCGATTACCGACGTAGCATTTAATAGATCCTGTAGAAAACCCAAATCGATACTCACCATTTATCGATTTTTAGGGCCAATATGTCAGCATTTACAGTGACGAGTCAAGGTATATAGAACTACAAGGTATGATATTCCGCGATTAATTTTTCGTTTTTTCTGCGCATGTACGTCACTTGACGACAACGATTTTAACGTTTCTGTGAAAATATATTGAAATACGGGTAGTTTTCTGTGTCCAAGTTTCATTTTTAATAACAATAATGTTTTGTGTGCTGTTTAGAGTGTAATAGATTAGTAAACAAATTACATAAATTATTATCTGTTGCCTATATTTTGTCGTCTGGTGACGTCACTTTGAAGAAAGAGATGCAAACAAACATGCGCAATATCATACCATGTATTTCTATATACCTTGGTGACGAGTTATATTGTAACGAAATGTCCCCGTTCGTCACACTATTATGTGACATAAGAAAGTTTTATTCGTCACTTATAAATCAGACTGACTATAAGTGAGTACCCTAATGAAAGTACCATTCGGGGAGACTTGTCTATACGTCTTGATCGTACCAATCTAGTGTACCAGATAAGGATCCCGTATAGGAATTGACCTCGGTCAGTGTTCTATTTTTGATGACTAAGTTTCCTGCTGGACTGATATCAGCAGCGTCAGCGCTTTTGGCTGTCCTGATTTACGCCGGAGCCACGCTTATCGTTGGGCCACATCTCGGAGCCACGCTTATCGTTAGGTCACTTTTTGTATTACGGAGCCACGGTTATCGTTGGGCCGCTTTCTGTATTACGGAGCCACGCTTTTCGTTGGGCCACATCTCGGAGCCACGCTTATCTTTAGGCCACTTTTTATATTACGGAGCCACGATTATCGTTGGGCCGCTTTCTGTATTACGGAGCCACGCTTATACCCAATTCACAACGGCGCTTTGCCGCTTGCGTGCGTTGACAGGCGTTTTAGAAACTTTACCGTACTTTATGTCAACGCGCGCAAGCCGCACTTTTCCAAAACTAAATGGCGCTTCAGAGCGTTGGGGCGTTGAGAGATTAGAGTAGGAGAGATTGAAAGTTCTGTTTGGTTTATGTTGCGTACGTAAGTTATGTACGAATTCAGAGCAGAATGCAACTACTCCTTTTTGCTTATAATTGTTATTTTAATGCACGAATTAAGAGGAAATTTATTGAAAATAGTAAAAAAAAATGCATAAATAAATAACAATAAAATGTGTTTTCACTTTAATTGTCGTGGAATATTTTTGTGGAAGAATTGCCTGTGAATTCAATGTACACAGGTACATGCCTTTACATGAAAGGCGTTTCAGGGGAGACAGGTAGATTTTTAGTTTAGTTGAGAAAATATGGGTAAATTACATCGAAAATCCCTTCCCTTAAAATTGTGAATTGATTACTTTGTGGAATACTTCTTGTAAAACGATTTAAGTGAGCAATATTACCAAATGGACAGCATTTATCTGAGCTGTGGAAAGAAGTTCAGTCACTTAAATAGAGAAGTGCAATTTTGTTAAAAACTTGGTTTGGCTATTGAAAAAAAAACCTATTAATAAATTCTCAAATATGGATACCGACGATTTACCTACTTGATTTTTCAATATATATTTATATTTTATTTCAATTATATGTATACATCTGGTGGTATGCTGGACATTCGGACGATTGCGATCGCAGGTACTGCTTCTCGTCGCTCGCTGGGTTTTTACCACATCCGGTCAGCCATCGGACAATGCATATTGAAAGAATTTTATGACCTAATAGGGGTAATTTTTTTGCTATATTTCCGCGAAGATCTTCGCTGTCTTGTCCAGACATTTTTTATGTTCCTATGTACGGACTTCAAACCCTACCAGCCGATTGAGTTCAAATTTACAGGGAATCTTCGATATCTATTGGCCAGAGAATTCCCGTGAAGTTGGGTCAAAGTTGGACTAAGGTGCGCATATTCATGTGCATTGTCCCGATGGACAATACAAAATATATCTAAGCAATGCAATTCATTGGCACGAGCAAACCTGGGCGGGTAAACCAAGTAATAAAATAATACCTATCATTTGCACATCGCGGGAAATTAGATTTACCCTCAACTAGAAAAAGAAACTATAAATATTCTAAACAAAAATGTTTATCTCGTTAATAAATTGTATGAAGAATAGAGTAGTTTCAGACAAAAGCGTGTACATAACATTTGAGCACATATTTTTTTATCAACAATCCAAAGAAATCACTAGTAGCATTACAACAAAAATAATATTCGTCATTTCCACACAGTAAAATAATTAATTTGTATTGAAAATACCTCATAGGCTACTAAAGACGAGTAGATACGTATATACCTAAGTGAATCCATGCAACTCCAACAATGTACGGCATATGCTCTAACACTTTAAATATTATCAAATCGAACAAACCAAACCGAAAGAAAACGTCAAAGCCGCCCAACGCCACTGAAAGTAGAAAGTTGCTCTACTTGGGCGCCGCGTTGGACTTTACGATATTTACGATCACAACGCGACCCGAAGCCTGAAGCCGCATTCTGGCTTGCACCATATGAAAGCATTGGTTCTACTTTATCTGTCAACGCGCGCACGCCGCAAAGCGCCATTGTGGCTTGGGCATTATCGTTAGGCCGCTTTCTGTATTACGGAGCCATGCTTATCGTTGGGCCGCTTTCTGTATTACGGAGCCACGCTTTTCTTTGGGCCACATCTCGGAGCCACGCTTATCTTTAGGCCACTTTTTATATTACGGAGCCACGATTATCGTTGGGCCGCTTTCTGTATTACGGAGCCACGCTTATCGTTAGGCCGCTTTCTGTATTACGGAGCCATGCTTATCGTTGGGCCGCTTTCTGTATTACGGAGCCACGCTTTTCTTTGGGCCACATCTCGGAGCCACGCTTATCTTTAGGCCACTTTTTATATTACGGAGCCACGATTATCGTTGGGCCGCTTTCTGTATTACGGAGCCACGCTTATCGTTAGGCCGCTTTCTGTATTGCGGAGCCATGCTTATCGTTGGGCCACATCTCGGAGCCACGCTTATCTTTAGGCCACTTTTTATATTACGGAGCCACGATTATCGTTGGGCCGATTTCTGTATTACGGAGCCACGCTTATCGTTAGGCCGCTTTCTGTATTACGGAGCCACGCTTTTCGTTGGGCCACATCTCGGAGCCACGCTTATCTTTAGGCCACTTTTTATATTACGGAGCTACGCTTGTCGTTGGGCCACATCTCAAAGCCACGCTTATCGTTGGGGCGCTTTCTATTTAACGGAGCCACGCTTGTCGTTGGGCCGCTTTCTGTATTACGGAGCCACGCTTATCGTTAGGCCGCTTTCTGTATTACGGAGCCATGCTTATCGTTGGGCCGCTTTCTGTATTACGGAGCTATGCTTTTCTTTGGGCCACATCTCGGAGCCACGCTTATCTTTAGGCCATTTTTTATATTACGGAGCCACGATTATCGTTGGGCCGCTTTCTGTATTACGGAGCCACGCTTATCGTTAGGCCGCTTTCTGTATTGCGGAGCCACGCTTATCGTTGGGCCACATCTCGGAGCCACGCTTTTCTTTAGGCCACTTTTTATATTACGGAGCCACGATTATCGTTGGGCCGATTTCTGTATTACGGAGCCACGCTTATCGTTAGGCCGATTTCTGTATTACGGAGCCACGCTTATCGTTAGGCTGCTTTCTGTATTACGCAGCCACGCTTTTCGTCGGGCCACATCTCGGAGCCATGCTTATCGTTAGGCCGCTTTCTGTATTACGGAGCCACGCTTATCGTTAGGCCGCTTTCTGTATTACGGAGCCATGCTTATCGTTGGGCCGCTTTCTGTATTACGGAGCCACGCTTTTCTTTGGGCCACATCTCGGAGCCACGCTTATCTTTAGGCCACTTTTTATATTACGGAGCCACGATTATCGTTGGGCCGCTTTCTGTATTACGGAGCCACGCTTATCGTTAGGCCGCTTTCTGTATTGCGGAGCCATGCTTATCGTTGGGCCACATCTCGGAGCCACGCTTATCTTTAGGCCACTTTTTATATTACGGAGCCACGATTATCGTTGGGCCGATTTCTGTATTACGGAGCCACGCTTATCGTTAGGCCGCTTTCTGTATTACGGAGCCACGCTTTTCGTTGGGCCACATCTCGGAGCCACGCTTATCTTTAGGCCACTTTTTATATTACGGAGCTACGCTTGTCGTTGGGCCACATCTCAAAGCCACGCTTATCGTTGGGGCGCTTTCTATTTAACGGAGCCACGCTTGTCGTTGGGCCGCTTTCTGTATTACGGAGCCACGCTTATCGTTAGGCCGCTTTCTGTATTACGGAGCCATGCTTATCGTTGGGCCGCTTTCTGTATTACGGAGCTATGCTTTTCTTTGGGCCACATCTCGGAGCCACGCTTATCTTTAGGCCATTTTTTATATTACGGAGCCACGATTATCGTTGGGCCGCTTTCTGTATTACGGAGCCACGCTTATCGTTAGGCCGCTTTCTGTATTGCGGAGCCACGCTTATCGTTGGGCCACATCTCGGAGCCACGCTTTTCTTTAGGCCACTTTTTATATTACGGAGCCACGATTATCGTTGGGCCGATTTCTGTATTACGGAGCCACGCTTATCATCTCAAAGCCACGCTTATCGTTGGGGCGCTTTCTATTTAACGGAGCCACGCTTGTCGTTGGGCCGCTTTCTGTATTACGGAGCCACGCTTATCGTTAGGCCGCTTTCTGTATTACGGAGCCATGCTTATCGTTGGGCCGCTTTCTGTATTACGGAGCTACGCTTTTCTTTGGGCCACATCTCGGAGCCACGCTTATCTTTAGGCCATTTTTTATATTACGGAGCCATGGTTATCGTTGGCCCGCTTTCTGTATTACGGAGCCATGCTTATCGTTGGGCCGCTTTTTGTATTACGGAGCCACGGTTATCGTTGGGCCGCTTTCTGTATTACGGAGCCACGCTTATCTTTAGGCCACTTTTTATATTACGGAGCCACGCTTGTCGTTGGGCCACATCTCAAAGCCACGCTTATCGTTGGGGCGCTTTCTATTTAACGGAGCCACGCTTGTCGTTGGGCCGATTTCTGTATTACGGAGCCACGGTTATCGTTGGCCCGCTTTCTGTATTACGGAGCCATGCTTATCGTTGGGCCGCTTTTTGTATTACGGAGCCACGGTTATCGTTGGGCTGCTTTCTGTATTACGGAGCCACGATTTTCGTTGGGCCACATATCGGAGCCACGCTTATCGTTAGGCCGCTTTCTGTATTACGGAGCCACGCTTTTCGTTGGGCCACATCTCGGAGCCACGCTTATCTTTAGGCCACTTTTTATATTACGGAGCTACGCTTGTCGTTGGGCCACATCTCAAAGCCACGCTTATCGTTGGGGCGCTTTCTATTTAACGGAGCCACGCTTGTCGTTGGGCCGATTTCTGTATTACGGAGCCATGGTTATCGTTGGCCCGCTTTCTGTATTACGGAGCCATGCTTATCGTTGGGCCGCTTTTTGTATTACGGAGCCACGGTTATCGTTGGGCCGCTTTCTGTATTACGGAGCCACGCTTATCTTTAGGCCACTTTTTATATTACGGAGCCACGCTTGTCGTTGGGCCACATCTCAAAGCCACGCTTATCGTTGGGGCGCTTTCTATTTAACGGAGCCACGCTTGTCGTTGGGCCGATTTCTGTATTACGGAGCCATGGTTATCGTTGGCCCGCTTTCTGTATTACGGAGCCATGCTTATCGTTGGGCCGCTTTTTGTATTACGGAGCCACGGTTATCGTTGGGCCGCTTTCTGTATTACGGAGCCACGCTTTTCGTTGGGCCACATCTCGAAGCCACACTTATCGTTGGCCCGCTTTCTGTATTACGGAGTCACACTTGTCGTTGATAAGTTACTAGTTTATAAGTGGATTACTTAAATAAAGAGTTTGGTGTTTCTTTGGGTAAATCCTGGATCCGGTAAGCAAAACCTCGGCCTCAGTAAAAAGCACATCATATTCACAATATAGGGCCATATCTAGTTTTGGCATCCCTTCCAAATTTAGGTCAGGTTTCGCAGAATAACGATGGAGAACACTCGCTGCTCCATTAAAGATTGAATCTGAAACAATCCCACCGAGACCTTTGTTGTCAAAAAACGATTTAGAATGATGAGCTGTCATGGGACTTCTTTAACATCATACTTGAGAAAACTGTGCTTGTTTATACAATTTCTTGGATAGGTGCAGGTGACATTGACATCGTTGACAGAACTCAGCGCTTTGTCACTGGCTTATTTACAAAGGTTGGACTAGAAGTGGCAATATGGGTATTTGGGGGCACAACGAAGCAGACATCACACCTATAGCTCGTTCACGTTCACATTGTAGTCCGGCGACAGCAAACCCCTTTTCAAACAAACAAAGTAGGTACATATTTATTTTTTTCAGTGTAGCCTAATCGTCAAATACACACAAATAACCACCTACCAATCGTCAAGAGGGCTCTTGCAATTTATTTCGCAAAACCATAACGCAACGAGGGAGTGTTGTCAATGCAACAAACAAAGCGCATAATTGCGAGCACATACCCTACTGCTGCTATCCATCTTCCAGCAGATAAATTTGAAACAATTTCTTTTTGGGTTCTCATATTGTGTTGGCTTTTCTGTGTACCGCATGCAGCAGCAGCGGCAGCACTCCCTTAACACTCTCCCCTTTCATATGTGTAGTTGCATGCATAATTTAAATGCCGTCTAGCATGTCTCCCGTTATGCTGTGGGCTTATTTCAATTTTATGATCCACCCTCACTTTTGGCAGGGGAGAAAAAAAAAACCAAACGGGGTTTCAATGTTCCATCAGGCGACACACACACACAGGATGGGTATAGCTGCGCCACAGCAAGTGGTCTGTTATATAGAACGAGTACAACAACCTTGGCTCGGATTCGCAAAGTAGGTATACATAATATATACACAAGTGCGCTTTCACCCGTGCTTTCCCTCTTTACTAACCGAAATGCGTTCTGTTCTGGTGCACTCCATTGTTTGGCTCCTTTTGCCTGGTTCGGTTGGTTGGCGTGATATGCTACTTGTCCCCCTATAGATGATACCTTTGGCTTTTTGGTTTTTTCCTCATTTTTCCCTGGCGCACTGCATATTTTAGCATGGCTGCAGGTGCAAGCAGTGCATTCTGGATCTGCATACTACAGACACGGACACCCTTTGCGGGTTCATGACAAACTTTGTGTCTGGTGAAACATAAAGCGTGTCTGAAGTGAGCCCTGATGAAGGGTTCATCAATGTACATGTAGGTATACTGTTTGTAAGCTGTTTTATTTTTAATGACAATCCTGCTACTTGTCATTTGAGGCAGAAAATTCGAGAATGCAAAATGCATAAAAAACAAAATTGACATGAGCCCAAGTGGATAGACGAACATAGGCGAGCATTATTCTGATGCAGACATATCTGAGGACACGAACTTGAACTTGTGCTGCTACTTGAAGCAGGAACAGATACTGCATTTGAAAGAAAGCTTTCTAGACGCAGATTGCATCATGACAATATGACATATAAGGTATTTTCTAGACCGCCCTTAGTGTTTCTTAACAAGACCTTATTACCCGCTTGCCTTTTTAGACTAAAGAAGCAGCGATTGACAAACGTCGCTAGATTTCTGATGGAATGTCATTGGTAGACAAAGTCCTTAACTACCCCAAAGTTATCGCTCTCTGAAATTTGACGATTTTTTGTCATTTCTTACTGGTGGCAAATATCCATACATACTTGATTTTGGCCTCATTCACGACTAAATTAATTTTCGCTGCTTCTGTCTCAATATTAGTAAAAGTGCCACTGACAGCTCGCTGAGTTGTGTCAATGATGTCGATGACATACGCGTATTGTACAGACTTGTGGAAAATTGTGACCCCGTGAGTTTCAAACAATTTTTTCAAATTATGTTGAAGAAGTTACATGAAGTATAGCTACTATTACACACGTCAAAAACGTGCCAATTTTTGACATGCACTCACAACTTTATCATAATGTCATAAATTGACACTATCTTTGATATGTGTAGTAGTAGTCTATCACCTTAAATCCTTTCTGACATCAAAGGTCTCGGGTGAGATTTCTTCTTGTCATTCTGTACATGTACAAAGTGCCAAGTTTGGCACAGGTGCCATGGCACTCTACATAACTTGTCAAATACTGTCATATGCCAGCTTAAAATCGACAGATGGAGGGTATCGATCTGATGTTCTTTGGTTTTCTCCAGGATCTATTTGAACAGATCTATCCGTTCCTGTTTGCGTTGCTCGCTCAGCTACACAAAACTGAAACAGATCAACAAAAAAACATGTTTGTCATCTATTCTGTCAAACGCTATCATGAAATTATGTTCACTAAAAACTTTTTTTTTGTCTAGAAGTCGATTTTGCAACAAGAAGATGCAGAAAAATTCAAATAAAAGCAACCATACCTCCTACAATAAATTGACATTTCGGTTGCTGGCAGCAACAAAAAGTTGATAGGTTAAAACAAAATGGCTGTTATAAAGAACAAATTTGACGTTGAGTTTAAATTGTTCGTCTCAAAAGGACATGCATTCATTTGATAATTAAATATAATATTAATTATTTTGAGATTCAAAATGTTTTTTTTTATTAAGTGGTGTAAGGAGATACATAGACGTATGTGGCTTAAGTCCGCAAAAATTTTGAATTTTTCCCTGAATTTTGTTTGTTCGTATTTTGTATCTGTTTTTTAATTAATCCCTGAATTCATAACTGGATCCGAGCCCGGATCGTTATTTATAGGTGAAGTGATTTGGGGGAAGTTTCACCTTGTACACAGATACTAGATATATATTTGATTTAATATATTAGATTTAATTGATGCAAAATAAAAGTTGGGCTCGCGGAAGGTAGAAGATCGCCGCCAGTTCCGGCAATACAACTTGCAGTTAATATCTATGAGTCTTGTAATTTTGTCCGAACCCGCCCACATTTTGTTAGAAGCTTTTAACAGGCAATAAATGCATATTTAAATAATTTAAAGGCTAAAGCCCAGTATCATGCTCGAGTTATAAGGGGTGACCCAGTTAAGAAGTATAAACCTTTAAGGGAAGATTCCAGAAGTTCTGCCAAACAAAAAATTGTTGGCTTTTCATCGTATTTCCCGTTATAGCCCATCAAAGTAGGTGACCTCTAATTTGGAGGTGTTACCACTTAAAACGCTACAACTTATAAACTTAAACTTATAGCTACAAAAATTATAGCTACAAAAATTTGAAAACATTTTGAAAAGACAATTTAGTAGCGCATACAAGTCTTAAGCACTTTGGCTACATCTGGGCAGCTAAAAAAAAGTTATGGCTCCTTAAACTCAAAATTTTAAAAATTTGTTGTTATAAATTTTTACTTAAAATGTTTTTTTTTTCTCAAAATTTTTACCTAATAAATTTTTATTTTTTTTATGAAATTTTTATCCTTGAGAAATTTTCTAAAAATTATGTTAAGCAACTTTTTTACGTACGATCAACATTACATAAGGTATAGTAAAAGCCTTTTTTTATCAGACAAAAATGGTCAAAAAGGGACTATTTCTCTAAAATCAACTTTTTCTTTCATAGCACCCCAGAAGAAAAAATCCATGGGTGTTAGGTAAGGAGACCTGGGTGGATTATCCCGCTGCTACTGTCACAAAATGTTCCATCTTGTTGAAAGAACATAGCTCTTCTCTGAAAAAGAAGAACATCTTCAAGGAGCTTCGGCAATCGTTCTTTAAGAAATTCAAGGGAATTAACAGTTTGTGGAAGATCGTGCGGACTTACTAAAGTGTTTTCAATTACGCAAAACCTCCTTTGAAATAAGCACACATTTTGAAGAAGTTGTTCACAATAATTAAATTCTTACCTTTGAAAGGACCAATGATGCAAATTGTGGAGGTTTGTAGCTTTGTAACTTTGTTTGTGAATTGCGCTTCGTCATGTCCGTCTTCCGCCTGTTTGCGCAGTAGCCACAGTCAAAATTCCACTCTTCATTGAGCATGTCCTGGTAGTAAATCCTGTACCGGTGCTAAATGGAAAGGGTGTAATTTATTGCTCTGTAGTGTTATGTGAATCCTGGTTCTGGGAAGTTTAAATTGCACAGCTAGTCCTCGGACCTGTCTAAAGGCTTAACTTCCACAGCACGTAAAATCCCACCCTCAATTTCTGCCGCCGCTGCGTCTGAACGTCGAGCTCACCCGGTATCAATAAGGCGCTGACACGCGTCAGTACCCGGCACGGCTACATGGCGTACTACGATTTTGGTATCGGCGTGGACACCTATCTTGCCAACGAAGCGTTTCCATGACAGAACCCGTTTACAAACACTATTTCCGCGTAATCACGTTTTGAATACATTTTGTGGAGATCAACTTATCAATGTTAAGCTTTTTTTTCATATTTGACAATTAACTGTTAACCCCTTCGCTAGGGGCAGGGACCTTAACGTGTGCGCAATCGTATAAGCGCGCGCCGGTGCGCAGGCTTAATGTTGCAATGACTCAATGGGCTATGCTGTCGGAGGCGGTAGTCGTCTAAAGGGTCACCCACGGCAGACAGGCTGTTGAGGAGCAACTAACTAAGAACTGCCTATGGGGAGTAAACCGCATTATCAAATCTCGAATCCAAGGTGGAACAGCATATATGCTGAGGGATGCGTGGCTAAGAGAGTGCTTAGTCGCTAATATGCGGACTCCGAATACCAGGCGATCTTCGGTTTTAAACAAGCCTTCCTGTGCCGTACCGGGCTCCGGCATGGGTGATGTTTCTTTCCCGGATACTCGTGGGATCAATATTTCGAACCAAATAAATAAACACTTACAGACTGATGCCTCTGTAATCGCATCAACCTCTGGCCTTGCTGTTGGGCAACCAGATCGTGCAGCCACTGTGCTCTCGATGGTCAACAACCCTTGTGCTATAGACCACACGACCACAACTTCTCGGTGTCATGTGGACTCCATCCAAACATTGACGATTTTTAAAGATTTTTTGTATTTTCAGACATTGGGAAATCAACAACAACATCAAAACTCAAAGCTATATGGAAGAGATTGAGAACTCGAAGTAATTTAAAGATTCACAAAAAATGGGACCTCCACATCCTATGTTCCTGATAAATACGGGTGGGTGTAAGAACCTTGAATATTTACGTCTCTGTAATTATTCAATCAGCTTATTTACGGGTTTAGTTTGTCCATTTGCATTGGCGCTATTCTACGATACCCGGAGGCCCAGAGCTTAGCTTCAATGAGGGCCGAGGCCTGTGCTAATGTCTCTATTACATACATACATACATTCATAGGTACGTACGTTAGTTTATTATTCTCACTTAATTTTGTTTGACCATTTTTGTCTGACAAAAACGGATTTTACTACAACTTCTGTTGATCGTACGTAAAAAAGTTGCTTAACATAATTTTTAGAAAATTTCTAAGGGATACAAATTTCATAAAAAAAAAAATAAAAATTTATTAAGTAAACATTTTGAGAAAAAAGCATTTTACAAAATGGGCTATAACGGGAAATACGATGAAAATGGACCCCCCTCCCCCCTGCCATACAATTTTTTGGTCATCAGAACTTCGGGAATCTTCCCTTAAAGGATTATATGTACTTCTTAACTGGGACACCCTGTATAGGGATGGAAATGCAGCTTACTAAACGATCACTGATGCCACCAACTTCAGCAACATACGCAGAAAGGCTTGTCAATGTCGTTCGACATTTTAAAGGGCTCGAACCGTTCGTGAAGCCCCTGGAGCTGGAAGGTAGGGATAGGTACGCGTTATGTGAAGATTTTGGCAGTCTCTTGCATTGTTGGTCGCTCTGAAGGTTCTGACTTCCAGAGTGGTGTCGTGTATTCTGTGCTTACCAAAGATGCTCTCCTTGCCTATTCTGACCAGCGTTGTTCCGGAGAAATTTTGGAGTTGAGGCAATCTCCGAGCCAAGTTTGAGCCACTTTAGTTAAAAATGAGAGGGGAGGAGGGGGTGTGCTTAATTTGTTGTGATTTATTCAGTGTTGCCACTAAAAAAAGTGATTCCGGTGAAATCTGACCGAATGACCGGATTTATATTTTCTAAGTCCGGTCAAAAATTCCGGTCAAAAGTTAAAATGAGAATTTTTGACCTGAAACCCTGTCAAAAAGAGGAAATACCTATACCTATCTATACAATTTACGAATTTTTATGTTCACCTGCATTATCGATGTTTAGAAAACGTTTTTGTAATATGTGAATCTTGAGTTTGTGAACTTGTTTTTTATTTCGTTTGTTTAAAATTTACTGAAACTAATTTTTCATTTTATATGACATGTTTTAAGTTCTGAAATACACCTTTAGTGCATGGCCATACACGCTTTCCAATGAACGTCGTGTCCAGCGACACAGGTAGATTTTGAGTAAGTAAAGGCGAAAGGTAGATAGCATAGAAAATCTGCTTTCAGAAATAATTCTGCCACGTTCTTTTTCGCACCATTGTGCTTTCGATACAAATCTTCATTTGATATTTACGTTGATAGAGTGAGGACGTCAAAAACGGGCGTCCGCTTCGGCTTAACCATAGAATTTGTTTGTGTTTTCAATTTCACTATTCTTTTACCTGCCAAATTTTATTTTATTGCAATGACGCCTGGTTTTTGTGTGTAGCCAAATCGTTAATGGAAATGAAAGTCATGGGAGGACGTGTATGTCCAGGCCATGTACTAAGGCCGTGTATCATTTGGGCTACATAGTTATTCTCGGATAAATTTCTGACACTTGAAAAGAGTAGTTCACCAAACTCCAATCTGAGATTTATCGAATTTCACACTTTAATTAATTGTTTAATTTCCTCTTCAAAATTCTAGCAAAAGAAAATGTCAAAAAATTAGCCTATAAGATAATTTATTATCCTGCTCCCCGAGCAGAATTCCATGCGTGATGTTGTAGTCCCATTATTCGCATTAAATTGGTTTCTGTTTGAACTTGGGAGCATGTTCGTAATGTATGGCAAAGTTTTATTGAAATTATAGAAATCTATCTCTATTTATAGTCAGTAGGGCAATTTTATATTTCCAATCAAAAAAGAGTTTTCCGGTTAAAAACATTTTTCGTTCCGGTCAAAAAACGGTTAGGCCGGATTTCAAAATTTTTTCCGGTCAGAGTAAAGAGATTTCGGTCAGATATGACCGGAATCCGGTCAGAATGGCATCACTGGACTTCTTACAATTTTTTTTTGTGTTTGGAGGTTCGCTGGAAGGAAAAAAAACATCGAAAGACATTGCAAAGCTATTACGCGAGGGATGCTTCTGCAACAGTGAGAGACTTTAAACCGATATCTAAAGAAAACTCCCAAGGGGATTGACTTTCGTCATTTTCGAATTGGATTACACCTAGTCGTTCGACCAATCGCCAATTTATTTTTGGTTAATTTTAAAAAGTTTAAAAGATACATTTTTTGATTGAAAATATTACCTACTTTCTTAGGCGGTTTTACCCGCCTTAATCTCCCGATTACATTGTCAGAGTATTTAAAAGTTCTGTTATTCCTAAGTTAACATGGTTAAGAAGTCTACTTCTGTGCTCATGGAAATGTTTCTCTTGTCAGCAATGTAAAGCAGATTGCTGAATGGGAAACATTTCGGAGGAAATCCGAACCATCAGGCAGGCAGGTCTACCTCTAGGTAGGCCCAGGATGAGATGGTTAGATCAAATCCACAATCTCTCCTCTACCCGTATGGGGATTGCCCTTGATGATTTAGAGTCGATGACGGAGAATGGAGAGCTATGGAGGGTCCACTTGAGCCATGGAGGGTCCACTTGAGCCACCTTCACCCGCGATCCACTTAATGGATAAGCGGACCATTGATAATGAATGAATGAATATTATTCCCATTAGGAATTTGAAATACTGAATGAGTGCGTTCACTTGGTGAATCGTTTTAACCAGCGATTGTTTTGTGACGGAGTTCAGTCGAGTTTAACATTTTATTTTTTTGACATTTTCTTTTGAAGAACGAAGTTTAAGTTTTAAGAGAAATTTGAGCCATTTCTCTTTGGCTCTGAGCATTGAGCCAAAGTTGAAATACGTGAGCCAAATTACCCAATTGGGTACATCAGCACAACGCTGATTCTGACGTTAAAATCACCTGCTATGGTTTCAACGACTTATTCCAGGCGTTGCTCGTTCGATGTGCTCGTAGAAACTGTCTTTGGTATTTCTGTGCTGCCGCATATTCGACTCATATTTTAACAAATTAAATTAAATCTTGTGGTAAATGCAAAAACTGTCAGCTCTTTAGAGCGAACAATTCATCGAGAGATTTTCGGTCCAGTTTATGTGCTAAAATAGTTTGGAGATGAAGATAATCCAAAGATTTGATTTTTAGAGACGACATAGACCAATAGTTCTTCTTAACCTGTTCGATGACTAATGCTTTATAATAAGACCTAACCCAACCCAAACTAGAAAAGCCCCTTCAACTACACCATGTGCGCCGTGTAATTGTTTTGCCTGCAGAATTGTAAATCAATTTGTAACCCCTAGGCAGAAAATGTCACGTAAATAATATCCTTCCACTCTCTATCACTCTTTCCTTTAAAAAAAAACCTACAGCAGCCCTCGTAAAATACTTAATAAATATGCGACATCTAAATTATTTTCCACCCTCTACTGACCCATTTCATGTTGTGCTTAGTGGATGTTGATGATGATGATGCCGGTACGCGAGGGAAACTGAATTCGTAGCCAAATTTCCAGTTGACGCCCCAACCGATCGATGACATCAGCCAGCAGTGTATGATATAGCCTCTATATATTCGAGCGTCGTTCCCATCCTTACCAAAGCCATGTACCAGAGATAGCACATTTTTTTCTGATCATTGTTATTCTGGTTCTTGGTTACATAAAATCCCTTCTCTGGAAGAACATACTCTCCCTCTCTATCATGCCGGTAGCTTCGGGAGAACTTTGCAACTACGTTACAGAGTTTTGGTTAGTATACAAAGAGACCCTCCTGCAAGTTTTTTTTTTTTTAAATTACTACACCTTTGACCATGCCCCCAACCCCCAATGCGTCATCTGTGAATTCATGTATGATTACATAAGTTCACCTCACTGGTGGTGTACAACGCCATTTAATTTGCACCGAAGATCTTTTAGGTCGCAGTAGGTACTGGGTGTAGTATGGTCCTTCAAGGACGATTTTCCCCCCAAAAGACCCCTGTAAATATACAACGCCATTCCGCCCGTTTTCAACTTCAGTTTCCCTTTCTACCACTGTCTGGAACAATTTTTTTTGTCCTTTTATTCTATCCCATCCAACGGTATCCTGCTACTGCGTACATTGCAGCTATAATAGTGGAGCTCACACGAATGCATTTACATTGTGCTATACCCGCTCCAGGAAAACTTTGGGAATGAGACAGTTTTCGATCGATAAAGTTCCTCTATGTGCACAGTGCACATGTACTGCACTATGTATTGGGTTCCCGAAGGATGTCATGGGAAGAGATGGCATGTATATTTCCCTTAGAAACTCAGCCAAATCCAAATATACTCTACTCGTACATATAACTTTAGGGATGGGATAGTTGCAATGGCGTCGATTTGGCTATATTCCTGGTTGCAGTATATTTTTAGTTTTTGCGATGTGGATTTCTGTTTAAATTCGACGTAGTTTCCAGAATATTCCAATTAAGTTGTGGAGCAAATTGGATGATTATGACGATACCGAGAATCTAGGTTCTTGCGATTCAGTCAAATTCGATTCTACCCACCGGCTGGTGGGTGTGGTTGAAGTGGGGATGATGACTGTTCCATTATGCGATGGGATAAAACAGTCGTAGCACCAAATTGAATCGTCATATCTTGGGAAGCATTATAAATGCGAAATTCGCTTAAAATAATCGACTGCGTTTTTCTCATTGTAAGTCGCAAAAGTCGCAAGTAGCACTAGAAGCTACTCTCTCTCTACTTTTTTTAGACAAGATGTCAGCGACGATGTACATATCAAAAAGTCATAAAAAACGCCTCTGCGTTATTTCTGTATTAGCTGCTGCGACAGACTTAAAACCCAGATCTATATCGCGTTGGAAAATAAGAGAGAACTCTGAATGAGTCAACCGCAGCTCAGACGGCACCTGTCGTCGAGAAAGGTTCAGCAAAAGGGCTCACTTTCATACCTCCAGCGAAACAAATGCAGAAGACCCTAGCAAACAAAAGTGTAAGGTCTGGATAGCCGATATTACGGCCAAAAACGCTCTCTTGGTCTCAAAAAACGTACCAAATCACGCTTATACAGAACTGTCAAATATCTAGTCTAAATTCGCCCCCAAAATGCGATTGACAACGACCTGAAAAAAAAACTCCTTAAATGACTCCCTAAATAACGCATCAGCACAAAATCACATCAAAGGGCACTCTTCTTAGCCCGAAGAAACAGCGATTGGCAAGAGTGATTATTCGCTTGATCTCCGCGCCGATGTCATTTTATCTGTCCATCGTGTCTTTTTGTCCGAGTCGCCGATGTTGAGAGTCTCTTCTCGTTGACAGCATATACTTCGTTTTGTCCTCATTGATAGCCAGACCCATGCTCGCCGCCTCCGTTTCGATGCTTGCAAATGCGCCACTGACAGCTCGCCGCGTTCTCCCAATAATGTCAATGTCATCAGCATAGGCAAGTAGTTGGACGGACTTTTGAAAAATTGTACCTCTGGTGTTGGCTTGCGAGTTTCGTACAATTGCTTCAAGAACGATATTAAAGAGAGTACATGATAGCGCGTCGCCTTGTGTCAAACCTTTTTCGACATCAAATGACTCGGTGGTGTTCTTGTCGACTTTGACGGAGCAGCGAGACTTCTCCATCGTCATCTTGCACAGACGGACGAGTTTGTCGGGGATGTCAAAACTTGTCATGGCTTTGTATAATTCGTCCCTATATACGCTGTCATAGGCGACTTTAAAGTCGATAAATAGATGGTGTGTATCGATCTGAAATTCCTGGGTTTTTTCCAAAATCTGTCGGAGTGTGAAAATTTGGTCGATGGTTGACTTTCCTGGTCTAAAATCACACTGATGTGGGCCGATTAAGCTGTTCGCGAAGGGTTTTAGGCGTTTACTAAATACAGCCGACAAGATCTTATACGCGTCATTCAGGAGACTTATTCCTCTGTAGTTGGCGCAGTTCAGAGTATCTCCTTTCTTGTGGATGGGGCACACGATGCTGAGGTTCCATTCGTCGGGCATGCTTTCATCCGACTAAATTTTACAGATGAGTTGGTGCATGCTCCTTACCAAGCCATCTCCCGCTGCTTTGAAAAGTCGGTCATCCGTTTGGATATCGCTATCCTTATTTCGTGTAGATTGGGTGGACGGAAGTTTTGGCCATCTTCGTCCAAGCTGAACAGATCATTCTGCCTGACAGCGGGTTGTTGGCTGTCTCCGCCGTTTAACAGTCTGCAGAAGTGTTCTTTCCAAATCCTCAGCACCGACTGTCTGTGAATCTACTACTGTATTCCCATGCTCATCTCTGCCAGGCTTTTCTTCGGGCCTTGTTCTTGTTTCTTTGGGTGGATCGTTTTACCCTTTGGTAGAACTTTCGAACATTCCCTCTGCAGTAGCGTCCCTCAATTGATTCGACCGTTCGCTTCTCGTTCTTTCTTTTTCCATCTGATGAGTCGGTGTTCCTCCCTTCTTTTTTGTCCGTAGAGTGGCTCTCTCAGCCACTCTGGTTCTTGTCTGCAGCATTAATTGATAGGCCTCGTTATTGGCTGCATGTGCCTGGCGGCATTCCTCATCGAACCAGGGGTTTCGTTGAGGTCGTCTATTGAAACCCAGCACTTCGGTAGCGGCACTCTTGATGGCACACTGGCAGTGTTGCCACTAGTCCTCTGTACTTGATGCTGGTGAAGCTGAGGATGGGCTTGCTGAGTTTCTAAGGCTTACTAGGATATTATAGACGATTATTTATAAAAGACTTTGCAAGGTTAACCAAACCATTATCTAACTGAAAAATTAAAAAAGGGTAAGAAAATACATATATGTATAAATACGTATAAGTATATCAAAGATTAAACTTACTTATGGCCAGTTGCACAGTCAGAGTTTAAACTGAAGTTTAACTAAACCTGACCGAGAGTTTAAACTTTTGGTTTAACTCGTTCAGTTTCACAGTTCAAAATAATCTGCCAGTTAACTAAACGCAGTTGTGGAAGCGCAGAACAATTTCCCTTAAGGGGATATTTTTCTACCAGCGTGAGCTAAGTGAGCTAGCTATAGATTCCCTAAAAATTTTACCATTTGTAAATAAAAGAAAATGTGTGCAATATTATTACATTATGTATTTCGGTATTAACGAAGTGAATTGATTTATTTTTCACACATGTTTGAAGTGTCATCTACTTTCACCATTTAATTATTGCAGTATGTAATTAATTTTTGTTTTTTTTTCCATTAATAATAATATGTAGCTAGTTGTTGAAATGTAGTGGGCATTTGGACGGATGCGATCACAGGTACTGCTTCTTGTCACTCGCTTCTTTTTACCACATCCGATCACACGGCGCCAGTAATGATAATGAAAATTGAAAGGATTTTATGAGCCTCTAATTAGGGTCATTGTCTGGTAATAGGTACGCGCAGAGTTTTTTGCTGGTGTTTCTGCGAAAATCTGCGCTATCTTGTTCCTGTTATACAAAAATGTAATTTAGATCTGTATACAAAAATGGTATGAACTCCGAGAAGTGTGTTCAAAATCGGACAAACAAATTGCATTGTATAAAGCATAGAGTAGGTAGTGTCTTGTTTCAGCCAAAACAAAAGGTGAAAGATTTGAGTATATAGGTATAGATATATTTTGTTCGCCAAAAATCTAAAGAAATCACTAGTAGCATTACAAAAAAATTATCGTCATTTCCACACACTAAATTAATTAATTTGTATTGAAAAAACCTCAATAGGTACTATTTACGCTTGTCTACATTATGTTTGGGCTAAAATCTACCTGATGTTCACATGAAAAAAAGGGTTTTTCCTTAAAAAGTATATTGGTTGGAAATCTATTGAAATTTACTGATAACATTTTTTAACAGTGGGTTTACCGCAGTAATGCTGAAACCAATCATAACTCTAGTTTTCACTCATATAAATTCAAGAAGTGTAGCACCCAGACAATTTATCTCTTTTATTCTCTCTCTCATCACTCCGTATGAAATAGCAGCTGTCAAACGAAAGTTTAAACGGCAGAATGCAGGCGTTTAACTTAAACCGAGAGTTGAACTCCACTTTGGGTTTAAACGAACACAGTGAAACCAAAAATTTGTTGAACGAAGGTTTAAACCAAAACGAGAGTTTAAACTCTGACTGTGCAACTGGGCATTAAAGTGCTTTGAAGATTGTAGAAACAATGAATTAACTAATTTTAACCTACCCAGTTCTTTCATCATTTATTCTAAGCACAGATGCAACTAATCTTGCGATAGTCGCAGTTTTATCACATAATGAAGAAGGTTATGAACATCCTATTTGTTATGCAAGTAGAACTTTCAATATTAATATTCAACAATTGAAAAGGAACTCTTAGGAATTATTTGGCCATTTAAAATACATAACGACCATAAACCATAATTAAGGCCATAAACCTTTTTTTGTATCCACATTTTTAAGACGATCTTTAAAAAAACCTTTTACGCATACAGTACTAAGCTTATATTATTACTTTTTGTATTAATTTTCAATAACTTTTCTCGTTAAATTATTGCAAATAAATAAGAAAAAAAAAAAACGTAAGTGCAGTGGGTAGGTTAAGTTGGTTTGTATAAATGTATACGCTTCAAAAACTCGAAAAGTTCTACACCGATTGGGCTCAAATTTTCATATAATCTTTGATATTGGCCCGAGAGGGTTTCTGTGCAGTTTGTCCAAATTGGACAAAGGGGCGTGACACCTCTCATAAAAAAAAACTTTCAAAATCGTATGTCTCGAAAAACAACAAACCGATTTTAGAAAATCTTTTATATCGGCTCAACATAGATATTGGTTTTTGCTAACGCTATTGGTTAAATAAAGTTGTAAAATTTGGAACATTGATGTACGTTATAATTCCCGAGCACTGACAAAGCCAGTCGTGTAGAGCTATAAATATAAAAGAGTAATCTAACTGACTGTGAGGGAAAACCTCTGTTTACTAAATCCTGAGGGCATTTTTAAAACAAAAAGTTGAAAAGTTTATATCAAAAAGTTCGCATTAAAGCCGGTCCAAAAAATTCAACAATATCCCAAATATTGCATCAGAAAGTTTAAAAAAAAAAACTCCTCAAAACACCCGTCAACTATATCATCTCTAACACTCCCCAAAGCTAAGAGGACGTCTTCTTACTATTAAAGAACTTGTCCTAAGTTTCCTACAAAAAGGTCAAAAAATGCGTCCAAATCTAGTTCGAACACTCATAAAAAGTCTGGCAAAATTTGGCAACATTCCAATTTGCCAAAAAGCTACTTCAGTTAGAAAATCTTGAAAAACCCATAATTAGTCAAAAAATATCAGTCCAAAAAATGGAACCAAAATCGTTTCTTAAAACTTTCAAAAAACAGGTTTCAAATCGCTTACAAACGTGCTTGAAGATGCGGTCAATAACGAGTTGGAAAACTTTCAAAAACACTCGTCAGAAATCGCCTAACAAAAGCTCCGTCTTGGATGTATACTTTCACATTAGATAAAGTTTATTGATGGATCTAGATTTTAGAACATGTCGCGAAAGATATCCTCGGTCGCTTTGAGAGAAAGATTCTTCGTAAAATGTTCGGTCCCATTGGCGTTGACGGGCTTTTGAGAACGATATTAAACGACGAACTATACGAGCTGTACAGCAACATCGACCTGATCAAAAAACAGCAAGTGAGTCATCTAATATGGCTAGGACATGTAGAGCGGATGAAAACGAATGCTGCGGCCCGTAGAGTCTCCGTATCTAACCAGGAGGGACAACGCAGTAGAGGAAGACCTCTCCTTAAATAGCGCGTGCCAGTAGAAGGCGACCTTAACCGGCTTGGAGCTCGCAACTGGAGGCAGTTAGCTAAAGACCGCGCTAACTGGAGATGCTTGTTAGTTGAGGCCTCGGTTCACCTAGAACTGTAGAGCCGTAGGTAAGATAAGATAGGTATACCAAGAGTGAAATGAAAAGCATAACGTTTATTTATGCGCTCATTTTAAAACTAAAGTTTTTCCTATAGATTCAATGTAACTTCAAACCAGACTTTCCAGTTTAATAGTCTTCGTCGAAAGCTCCATAATACTCATACTTCAGCGGATAGTATTTGTCCAGCTTGTCCATATGGTAGATCTTGACATTCTTGTAGAACATGTTGGGCACCATGAACTCCTTGAAGTCTTCGATTTTCCTGTCCAAAGGATAACCGAATGGCATATTGTCGATATGGCGAACTCCGGATCCAATGCCAGACAAGAAGGATGGATCGTATGTGGCATATTGTTTGTATTCGGCAGTGAATGGACTGATCATGAAGAACATTACCATTGGCATACCTTCCACCCAACCGTGTGGCAAGAGCAAACGGTCTGGGAATAAGGAGTGTGGCGGCGAAGTGGTTTTGTCGAATTTGTGTTTACCATCATAGGCTCGCATAAGAGAGTTATACCACTCGGTATAGCTATGAGGATCGCCAGCAGTCCAGGTGAAATCCTTTGAGCTGCGCTTGATGACATTCTTTCCTGCAACCAGCTCGTAGACTAACTCATCAATTTCTATAAAGTTTTCGCGTTGTTGTGCGATGTCCAACTTCTGACCGTACTCATCGAACGCAGGACCAATGAAACTGCGAATGACAACTTTCTGAGGCTTGTCAGTTTCCACTTTGGTGGTGTAGGTGAATTCATCGTGGTTCAGACGTTGTTGACGGAATAGGTAGAACTCATTCCAAGCCAGTTTGCTGTCGTTGGAGACCGTCCGCTTCTTGAGAGCGGAGACATCGGTGTCAACCAAATCGAAGTAAGTTAGCAGTTTGCTCACCTCAACGTCTACGATTTTGACCCCAGGAAGGTGCAGCTCCTTCTGAGTATATGGCCCAAGTTGATCCTTGTACTGATAAAACTTGTTGATAATGATTTTTGACAATATGTAGAACAAAGGATCACGTGGCATAGTCTCGAAGTTCATCAAGGCATGTGGAACAACAGTGAAGTCGTGTAATCCCGAACCGCTGAGGAACTTGTGAGCTAGTACCCACCAATGGTTGAAGAAGTACTTGTCCAGAATATCGATGTTACCCTCTAAAAAGTTACCTATGTACTCAACAGATTCGGGCTTCGTCAAATCAACTACTGTGCCATTCTTCATTTCAAACATGCCGGAGGCAATTACTTTGTCGATTCTATGCTCAATGCTGATGATCTTGTTCAGAATATCGAGATTCTGGTGATATTCCACTTGCCAATAGTTCTTTCTGTAGCTATAGCCTACACCGTTGAATGCGATCAGTTGAGGATCGTATCCAGTTTCGACAACACCGTACCATGATAAAGTATGAACTGGGCCAAGACCTTGAGACAAGCGCTCCATGTAGTAACGGGCCACCAATTGCTGTACGTTGTAGATCCACAATTCCCCACGACGATCCTTGTCGAGATTGAACTCCTTGCCAGGCATATTAACCAAGTAGTCCATATTCAAGTAGTACCAATAAGCATTCCAACCCACATCCTCGGTGAAGTAGCTCAGCTTGGAGTCCTCGTTGAAAATACCAATGTCACGCGTATAGTCAACAGGCAACCAGATTACATTACTCTTTCTGTAAAGGATAGGACATATGGGATTGGAAAAATCGTGTATAGCCTGTAAGTATAGGTACTGACCTGACATGCAAGTGCCAGCCATCATCGAGGCCCATTAGCTTCCACCATTGCCATACCTTCCAGTCCTTCAGATGGAAATGCTTGTCGACGATCTTACTGGCATTTTGATTGTCATAGATGTCCGGGGTCCATGTGTCCTAGTTGAATTTTTCAACCGCCAAAATGTATTTGCTGCTAAAGAACATTTGTGGGAAGATTTCGTAGATCTGTGGCAGGATGATGCCCTGCATATCCCCACGATGAATAACGGCCAACGTTAGTGCATAAACGAACATTCCTTCGTTGACGTGAATACGCGCCCAGGCGACATTCTGCTTAAATGTCTCCCAGTCCTTAGCGTAGTAGAAGAGTTCGAAGAGCCCATAACCTTGCATGAAATGGATTCTTTGCATGCAACTGAAGTACTCTCCACGTGGTAACAGTCCATCAACTTTGTAGAAGTTGGAAAACTTTACCATATGTTCAGTGTATTTCTACCAAGAGAGGGAGATAGAAAATAGTATGTCTGCACAAAAGGACGTGAGTTTATCTTACCGTGTAGAGATCCTTTTCTGTGTTAAGTTTACCTCCTTGTTTGATCCATTCAACTATTGACAGCTTAGTGTTCACGTGTGAAAGGATCTCAAAGACGAACCTCTGCTTATCCAGGTAGGATTTGTCAACAGCTAGCAATAAAACCGTTTTCAATAAGGACTTCTTGTTTTCTATATACTTACCAACTGCATTCTCTACTGAATCACTAGCTGAAACACTTGCTGACTGCACAGCCACTATGGCCATGCACGCAGCGACCAAAATCGTCACTTTCATTAGTGCTGCTGCTACGGCACTTATACTTAGTCTTTACCTGCTCGACTGCACAAGGTACTTATAGCCCGGCCGGTATCGACGATTTCGCTACTCAGCGATAAGACTTGAGCAGCTGTATCACTATCACCGTCACACAGCATCGTTATCACCGTCCGTGCTACATGTCGTGACCTTCGAGGTATTTACAAAGGAAGATCTATCTATGAGGCTTAGCAGGTTCCTAATAATTTCGAAGCGCAATATATGATTCACTATCAAAATGCTGCATACATAACCGCCCATCTATTGTGTAAGCCGGATAGGCTAACATGGGTCATTCATATGTGTGGCTTTAGGCGTATGTTGATGAGGTTGATAGGGCCAAGAACCGACTCTATAATAAACAGCACAGAAAGACTAAGTTCTGAAGCTATGGACTATCAAAACAACGTTTGGTCTTCCTGAATTATGGAGCTGTCTTAAAATCGACCCATCCTGACCAATCTTATACGAAAAGATTGCATTGCTCATTAACGCGAATGCTTAAACTTCTACAACCGTTTCAATGAGACTGCAGTAACACCGTCATCCAAGAAGTGTGATGGGATGGACCGGGCAAAAACAGGATGAAGAACTGCGACATATATTATGGCGACTACTACTTAGGCAAGAAGTCTTAAGTTTCAAGTATGTGAACGAGCGCCTCACGACAATCCGCATCAAGGCTAAATTCGCCAACATTAGCCTAATATGCGCCCATGCCCGAACGGAGGGTCTTGAACAAGACATACGAGCAGTGCCCTAACTATATGACATTAAAATTGTTCTAGGTGATTTTATTGCAAAGATATGAAGAGAGGGCATCTTTGGTAGTACTGTCGGAAGGTACAGCCTACACGACACCACCTCCGATAACGGATTTAGCCTGATCGACTTCGCTGCGGGACGAAATAGTGTCATAGCAAGTACGCGGTTCCCGCATCTCGATATTCACAAAGGCACATTGAGACGCCCGCCGGCCGCCGCACAGTGTGAAATTTTCGCATTCTAGCGGAACTTAATTCCAAATCTTACAATTGGCATTCCTTGTAGGCTTATTTGACTGAAAAAGGCCGTTTTGTGTTAAAGCAATGCAATTTTGAAATTTTACTGTACTTTTTCTTATTTTTTTTTTAATTTTAATTTTAATTATTTTTTGCTTTTTTTTAATTTTTTTTTTATTACGCTGGGGGGTGGTAATCTTCATTAGACGAAACTGAGCCCGTACTCAGTAACAGTGTGGAGATTTTTACCCACTAACCCCTTCTCCCTTCTTCCCGTTCCATGCGGTATAGCCTTTTTGGCATTTCATCGCAGGACGGGGAAGCCAGCCATACCATTATAGGAACTTTAATCACTATCTGAGTTTTCTTCAACTCCAGAAGTTGAAAAAGTTGCAGTTGGTGTTTTAAGCAAAGAAATGGTTTCTGGTGGAAGGTTGTGACTTTTCATTCGTGAAAAACCAGATTTGATCGAAAGCAGTGGATCAGATGCAATGAGGAATCTGTTGAGGATATCTCGGTTTGTATCCTTTCTGCTGGTCTTTCGACTAAAATATTCCCGATTTGGCCGATATTCCTTATTATTTGCCTCTTGAGCTTCTGCAGCTAGCTGACCCAATGGCAAAAGACAAGTTTTAATAATTTGTTCTCCATGAACAAGTATTTTGTGAATGCTTGCTGGCATTTTATACCATGGATAAAGAGACTGGTATAGGCATTTAGTTTCTGTGGTATATATCTTAAATTTCTCTTCATCAATCTCCAGATCGCATGATACAGCTTCAAGAATCCCAAGAAAACGCCTTAATAACATATTGTCTATGCCAGTGATTGAAGCAGTTAGCTCTGTGTTTCTGAAAAACCTTCTGGCCGAATTGCCGTCATTTGTGTTGCCCGCTGTTTGTTTTGGCATATCAACAAGCAAACCCATTTCTCTTCGGAACCGTTCTTGGATGTAGGATTTTTTTATTTCGACTGAAATTGTATCCTCAGGTGTCCTAGCCTGCAATTTCCTTATTTCCATCTTGTAGGAGATATGCAACATACATTCATATGCCCGGATCCAAGAATGCAAGGGAGAGATTCCAAATGAATACATATCTTCATCTATGTTGCGTGTGACAAATGAATCTTGATTCATTTCATTTGGAGTAGCTCCACATATGTAGCACCTTTGCGTTGAATCGTATTGCGATAATGCACTGCAAACTTTGCCGTCTACCATAGTAATAATTAGTTTATGATTTAATTTGACGTTTAAGTCCTTGATTTTAAGGAGTTCTGCCAAACAACACTATTGGAGCTCTCACACACGAGTCTTATAGGCACTAAGTTTACTGAAAACAAATTTTCGTCGCTAAAACCATCCGTTAAGGTTTGTTTGTATCTTCTTTGCGCAGAACTTCCGTCACATCCCCATTTGTAGATCAGGCGTAATAGTTCATACTTTCCTCGTTCAATAACTTCCGACTGCGCTTCACAAATCCGCTTCGCCGTCAAATCTACAAGGTCTTGCAACTTTACCTCAACAGATGTGTCAGTGACCGTAATGCTTGGTTCTGGCGGATAACATTGTTCCTTGGCTTTTTGGACGAGATAGTAAGAGGGGATTAAATTGCTTCCAGCATCTTTAGCTTTTTGCCTTATGGTGATGTATTGGTGAGTTCTCAACTTCGCGTCTATCATGAGACCCAAGGCTTCTTCGGGAGAAAGTTTTGGCTTTGGGCCTGTGTTTCTCGCCTGCTTCAGATTCGTTGCACGAGTTGGCGAAGATAATGACAGCTCTCTAACCAAATTTGCAGCATCCCTTTTTCCCGAAGACCTTAAACTTATTTCGTTAGCAAGTGCTAACTCTTCAGGGGATTTTGTGTCAATAAGAACCTTAATTTTTCTTTTCTTAACTTTCATGTTGCAGTCTTCAAATGGTTTTATTGGCCTTCCGGGTCCTGCAGCTCCTGATCCTGAACTGGTCCTTGGTGCAGCTGGAGCTATGCACTCAGGTGGCAAAACAATATGTTCGTCTAACCAATCTTGATGTTGTTGCAGGAATCTTGGGTACATTCTATAACTTTTTTCCCACTTGGCTTTTATTCTCCAAATAAATTTTTTTACAAACAACTCCAACTCATTAGTAGAACTCACCATATCGTTTTGAGAAGCAATGAGTTGCAATATCTTTTAAAATCTTTCTTCTTTCGGAGTTTGTCGCCATAGCTCAAAAACAACTCGCTTTATCATCTAGCTAGTAGTAATTAAAAAAAAATTATATGGGTGCTGCAAAAACGTGCAAGATATTACCTTTGTTTCTGATTTAAAAATAATCAGAGAAACAGAAAATGTAAAAATTGGCTTGAATCTAGGTGAATTAAAGTTTAAAACTCTACCCAAAGTGCAAGCTTTCACCTTTGTTTTTTGTTTTCTTTAGCCTGAGTGGAAATCGAACAAAAAGTATAAACAAATTATAAGGAAATAAAATCAACTTACTTTCGCGTAAAGTGTAAATATAGTAGATATCAAAAATTCGTGAAATTTTTTTACAATCACTAAAGATTTAAAACTGGAATATTTAGTAAATTTTATCAATAAATCGAAAAATTCTATATACTTTGTTTTTCGACAGAGAACCTTGACTTTAACCGCTTCCTGCATAATAAATTATGCAAATATACATCTAAAATAGGCATAAACAAACGGTCCGTTATATTGGGAGCTGAGAAAAAAAGTTTTTTCATGTAAGACCAACTTCATATCTTGAATAAAGTTCCGCTAGAATGCGAAAATGTCACACTGTGCGCCCTTTGATGTGCTTGGTTTCACTCGATCACCATAACGAAAGCCCTGATTCGACTACGAGTTCCGGGAAGCACATGTAGCGAAACAAGAGGCATACAAAGCGGCACTGCAAAGAAGGACCAGAGCTGCTCGTGAACTCTACGCGCAGAAAAGAAGAGGCGGACACCGGCTTCACAGGAGAAAATAGAAAAAGCACGAGAAGCGCGCGATCGCAGAAATAGAGAGATGCCACACAGGAATAACGTTCGGAAGTTTTACCAAAGGGTAAAAAGAACCTGCCAAGGCTACAGAGCCCGAACCGAAGCCTGCAAGGACGAACAAGGAACATCATAATAGAATCGCAGTTGATGCTGAGGGTAGGGAAGAACTACTTCTGCAGACTGTTTAACGCCGATGACGAACTAAATTCCGCTGTCAGGCAGAATGAACCATTCAACCTGGACGATGAAGACCAAAATTTCCGTCCACCCGAGCTCGAGCAGATGGCCTAACCGCCGAGCTATTCAAAGCGGCAGGCGATGACCTGGTTAGGAGCATGCACCAACTCATCTGTAAAGTATGGTCGGAAGAAAGTATGCCCGATGAATGGAACCTCAGCATAGTCTGCCTGATTCTCAAGAAAGGAGACCCTCTGAACTACGCCAACTATACAGAGGTATTAGTCTTCTTAACATCGCCTATAAAAGAGCTTATCTGTCGTGTTGTGTGAACGCCTGAAGTCTTTCGTCAACAACCTCATTGGTCCCTATCAGTGTGGCTTTAGGCCAGGAAACCATCGACCAAATATCCACACTGCGGCAGATCTTGGGGAAAACCCATCAGGAAGTCCAAATAGATACCCACCATCTTTTCATAGATTCTAAGGCCGCCTATATGACAGCATTTATAGAGACGAGCTATACAGAGCAATGTCTAGTTGTGGCATGCGTATGAAGAAAATGAAGGAAATATAATATAACTGACAGTTTGTTTTTGTTTCCACTTTCAAAATGGCCACAATCTCGAAAATCAAGTTGAAATGAAACTGAAAAATAGCTGAAAACTTCTGGCTTTGTCCGTGCCAAGAAAATGGATTGCTTAAATAATGTTCTCGTCTATCATAACATCAATGTTCCAAATTTTAAAAGAGGTGCCACGCCCATTTGTCCATTCGCTGCGCCATATTCTTTAAAATGCTTCAAACAGGGTCCATTTACCAAATTTCAAAGCTTCAATAAAATAATGTCAATATTTGTGCTTGAAATAACTTTGTTGTATGGGAGGAATGCCTTTCCAAATTTTCTAATCCCGCCCACATTTCGTCAAGTTCGAACAATGCACATCAATTTTGTTGGTCTGTTTGTTCGTCTGCTCCTGAGATTAAGCGGCTGGATGAATTTATTTCAAATTTCAGGAGTTTTGGAGTTTTTTGGGGATCAGTTGGCGGCCCCAATACACTGAGAAAAATCATCTTAAAAGTATGAATACCAAAACACAAAAACTAGTTTGCTGTGCCCACAGTTAGGTCGTCTACATTATGCCGCAGATTTTAATCAAAGCAACAAATTTCGTATACCGTACCTATATAAAAGCGTTATCATTCCCTGTATCCTTATCAACATTTGCAGCAGAGACTCATAATTGCGCTTTTCTAATATAGAAAGGTGATTCAATGAGATAGAACCTGCCAATCTTTACATAGAACATTTTATTTTTGTTGCCAAAAATAATCGAAGGTCAGATGCAACATAAAAAATGATAAGGATGCTGCTCCATTGTTTGAAAAATGCTGATAGCAACTGAAGTGCAGTTTATCTCCACATTCGAAGGCCTATAAGTAGCCAATGCTGGCGAGCAGATTCAAGTAGTCTTGGCTCTGGAGTCAAGCATCTGATCCTAAGCCGCAGCAGTCATGAAGTTAGCCATTCTTATCACTGCCTGTATGGCCATAGTGGCCGTGCAATCAGCAAGCATTCCTGAAGATCACACAGTCGGTAAGAAGAAACTTTAAAGTCCATATACAAAATATTGTCCTTGCTGACGATGATTCTTTTCAAATTTTAGTTGACAAGGCGCTGCTGGAGAAGCAACGGTTCATCTTCGAAATTCTGTATCGAATGGACGACAAACTCTCCTTGGAGGAATGGCTTAAACAGGGGGAAAAACTGATCACAGACAAGAGCATGTACAGTGTAAGAAGAAAAGGTCCTTTTAGTATACACTAAAATTAAAATTCCCTCCATTCTTATAGGAATACACTGAACTAATGACCAAATTCGAGCACTTCTACAAATTAGGTGGCCTCCTGCCACGAGGAGAATTTTTCAGTACCATGTACCGGGCGCATGTCATTCAGGGCTTTGGTCTTTTCAATTTCTTCTACTACGCCAAAGACTTTGAGACCTTTGTAAAGAATGTCGCCTGGGCGCGTAATCACGTCAGCGAAGGCATGTTCTTTTATGCACTGAAAATGGCCACCAACTTCCGTGAGGATATGCAGGGCATTGTCCTTCCACAGATTTACGAAATCTTCCCACAAATGTTCTTCAGCAGCAAATATATCCTGGCGGCTGAGAAATTCGACTGGGAGGTCTTCAATAAACAGATCTTGCTGGAGAAGGAATTGAAAACTGTATACGATCAGGAATACCCCAGCGCCGTTTTCGGAAATCGCTTCTATTTGAAAGACTGGAAGGTATGGCAATGGTGGAAACTAATGGGTCTCGATGATGGCTGGCACTTGGAGGACATGTCACTGCATAAAGAATTGTCAGAATATTTCAAAGCGCTCGATCCCAAGTTTACCAGTAATCTAAAGATGGCCTGGCTACCAGTTGACTACACCCGTGACATCAGCATTTTCAATGCAGAATCGAAGCTAAGCTACTTTACAGAGGATGTGGACTGGAACGCGTACTGGTACAACTTGAATATGAAAGTCTATAAACATCATAATGGCGAATGGTGGAACTTCAACGTTCGGCAGTTGTTGGCTCGCTTATACATGGAGCGCTTGTCTCAAGGATTTGGTGCATTTGAAAAGTTTTCTTGGTACGGAACTGTCAATACTGGATACGATTCACAACTGGTTGCCTATAACGGAAATGGATTCACATTTAGAAAGAACTACTGGGAAATTGATTCAAAACAAAACTCTGGCATTTTGAGCAAGATCATGAGCATCGAACGCAAAATTGAAGACGTGATTACCACCGGAAAGTGTGTAGTGAAGGGTAGTAAGGCCGTTGACCTAAAAACGCCCGAGTTCATTAAATACGTAGGAGAACTGTTACAGGGTAGCA
This sequence comes from Cheilosia scutellata, assembly GCA_955612985.1. Taxonomy (NCBI): domain Eukaryota; kingdom Metazoa; phylum Arthropoda; class Insecta; order Diptera; family Syrphidae; genus Cheilosia; species Cheilosia scutellata. The sequence goes on from OY015313.1 coordinate 83,358,711, forward strand.
TTGACATTGACAAGATGGACTTCTTTATGTACTGGTGGACGCAGGCTAACAAATTCCTCAGTGGTGAGGAATACAGCGAATTCACTGTTGATCCTCATATCATGGCGAATTACGAAACAATGTTCCGTGACCCAGTGTCATATGGAGCTTTGACGATCATTGCCGACAAGTTCCTGGAATGTTTAAACAAAGAAAAGCCGTACACTAATGAGGAGTTGAACTTTTCTGGAGTCAAAATCGAAGACATTGAGGTGAGCAAACTAGAGACGTATTTCGACTTGGTTGACATCGATGTGACCACCCTGCTTAACGATAAGATGGTCTTCCACGATGGCAAACTGGTTTGTGACAAAACCCTCATGTTCCGTCAACAGCGTCTGAACCACAAGGAGTTCACCTACACCACCAAAGTGGACTCTGACAAACCTCAAAAGGTTGTTGTCCGCGGCTTCATCGGTCCTGCGTTCGATGAGTATGGTCAAAAGTTGAGCATGGTTTATCATCGTGAAAACTACATGGAATTCGACAAGTTCGTCTACGAGCTGGTTGCAGGAGAGAATGTGATTAAGCGTAGCTCAAAGGACTTTACCTGGACTTCCAGTGATCCTCATACCTACTCCGAGTTGTACAACTACCTTGGCTTGGCCTACGAAGGTAAATTCAAATACCACCAGAATATATCGAAGTCGGACTCCCTATTCCCAGACCGTTTGGTCTTGCCTCATGGTTGGGTTAAGGGAATGCCAATGGTGATGTTCTTCATGATCACCCCATTCCCTGCTGAACACATGCAACATCACGCATACGATCCATCTGGATCTGGAATACGCTACATCGACAATCTGCCATTCGGGTATCCTTTCGACAGGAAAATCGATGACATCTACGAGTTCATGGTGCCCAACATGTACTTCAAGGATGTCAAGATCTACCATGTGGACAAGTTGGACAAATACTATCCACTGAAGTACGAGCATTACGGAACCTTCGACGAGGACTTCTAAGCTGAAAGAAGAACAATCTGAACCTGGATATACGAATGTACTATAATTGTTTAAGTTAAGCATTTGAATAAATTGTTACGTACAATTGAATAATCTTGCCTTCCACCCTTTTTTTTGAGCATTTGTTGTTGATGAGGAAGTGTCCTTTGTGTATAGATTCATTTCATAGCGTCTCGTCTGAGCCATACTGGATGTAACAGATGCTGCTTCGACAGATATTATTCTTAATCCGCTTACAAAGGCTGTTATTAGATTCTGGGGCTGTATCTCAGCAAACTGAGCGATTAAAATTTCCTTTGTGAAATGTTGTTTCAAGATGATTTAGGGTACATGTTTCATGGTGACTTTGCGACTAGTGCATGTGAAAAAATTGATTGCTCTTCGCTAAACCCTCGCGCAGGAACAAAATGCGAACAAAATGCGAACATAGGTAGAGGAATAAATGTTAACTTTCTAACAAAAATCGTGCTCTTTACGTCCCCCTCATTCCTTAAGTGTATACAGAGAGAGAGACAGGTTAAAAAACATAATTTTCTGTCAAATACATTTGTGCATTTAAAATTAAATGGAACAATGATCCCGATACATTCGCCTAAGAGAACGTTTTCACCCCGTGATTTGTTGCGATGAAATACGATTAAATTGACCACTTCCGACAGTCAAATTTATTCGCTAAGAGCCACTCTCAAATTTTATTTTGCCAGCAAATTTTGCATAATGCTTCTTAAATTGCAACCTATTGTCTATAGCATCACGCTAATGCCTTCAACGGCATCCCTGGAAAGTAGGAGCAACCCTTTTTACCTCAAATTCGTCCGAATAATCGATGCCAGGAGTGCGCCTGTGGTACTAATCCACGCCCTATTTCCTTCAACCACTCTCCCCGCGGGACTGCCGTTAGAGGTATTACTTCGCGTTCGCGGGGCTGGTTAGCAACTCATACTAAATGCTCTGGGTCCGCCATTTCGGCTCTTCTAAGTCTTTCGAGTCTCCTTAATTCTTCTTGTACACTCGTTATAAAGGAGCATTCCTCCAGCCAGTTATCTTCTGACCTTAACATATGGCTTATTAGACTTTAGGGGTTTGGTAAGTTCGCTCTTCCCATTGCAAAGCGCCTACAATGGAACATTGCGTGATCCGTGTCTTCTTCTTCGTCTGGGCATTCGGAACAGAAAGGCGAGCTATCGTGACCAAATTTGTGAAGATATTTCCGATAACCGCCGTGCCTCGATAAGATCTGCGTAAGGTGGTAGTTGCAGTCCCCGTTTGGTATTTTTGTCCAGACCTCGATGGTGGGGATCAGTTTGTGGGTCCATCTGCCTTTTGCCGTGTTATCCCACCTGGCTTGCTATATAGCCCCATCGATGTTTCCCACTCTTCTACTTTGACCCTTCTATTAGGGACCTCTTGTCGGTTGGCTGTTTGCCTAAGGTAGATCCTTTGCATGTCGCTGGCAAGAATGTCGATGGGGATCATTCCCGATATAACGCAGGCTGCTTCATCCGAGATTGTTCGAAATCCCTTTATTATTCGTATTGCGCAGGGCCTATATGCTGACGAGAGTTTTCTCCTTGTTTCGTTTGTTTTTAGAGCCCCCGCCCAGACCGCTGCAGCGTATAGAAGTATTGATTTGACCACTCTGGATAGTAGAATCCTCCTAGTATATCCAGGCCCACCGATGTTTGGCAGCATTCGGGAAAGCGCTGCTTGCATCTGTGAGGCCTTAGGTACACTTAACCGCAACCTATCGGCTATGCGAATTTGCACAAAATTGAATTTCGGTTTACCCTAGGCTCACATCCCAAGGTGAAAAGCGAGGTTTAAATTTAGCACCTAAATTAAGAGCCATTTCACGATTGTAGTATGTATAAAAGAAGCAAGTTACGAGCGACCCAGTGGTGCATTTTATTTTACTTGTTATGAAGGGGAAAGCTAGAATCTGTTCCAAAGCTAGAAGCTGTTTCAACTTGGAAGAAAGTTGTTGTTTGAGCGAGGGGTTTTCGGGGTCGAGAAAGAAGCAAAGGAATTTCGAAAAAAAATGTTAGAGAACGGGTATGGGTTTTAAGAGTTTTTATTGGGTGAGTCTTACCTCCGTGATGGGTTACAAAAAAGTGAACGAGATGAGAAAACAGGAAATTGACTTACATAGATTATAATAAAAATTCATGGAGGATTATCCATAAAGAAATTATAGGAAAATAAGGGGAATTCATAATGTGGCGACATCTAGTTGTTCAGACGTTCGTCATTCACTTGAACATTGCCGGCCGCCTTGCAGTATTACTGCAATGTATCTTAAATCTAACTTAAATCTAGGGGGAACCTTTTGTTTAGAGGGGTTCCACTCACTCCATATAATACATAATATAATTGATAGTATAGTATTTTTAAATACAATAATATAATGTTAACTTCATAAAGTAATAGATATTCAGATTCATAGAACTTTAGGCTATGAGCGTACATTTATTAAGAGCAGTGCATATAAATCATATAATTAAAAAAAAAAGTATTTTACGTTTTAATATAGAAAGTGCATGGGGTCTTTAAATTTAGGATTGCGTTAAGACACACAACTTGACAATGGGACGCGTCAAAACTCCATTTTGAGTTTGAATACCTGCTACCCGAACTCTACCATCCGAACCAGGGTGAAGTTTAATGACTCTACCCAGCCTCCATTCGTTTGGAGGTAGGTTTTCCTCTCGTATTACCACAAGGTCATTAAGGCTTATATCGCGTTGGGGATATTTCCACTTATATCTTTTATGGAGCTCTTTAAGGTACTCTTCTTTCCATCTTAAGCAGAATCTGTGGTGTAAAATCTTCAGCCGATCCCATCTATTGATGATATTGATGGAACTGGATGCCATGTCTGGTTCAGGTGTAGCGAGTAAAGGAGCTCCGCGGAGGAAATGCCCGGGGGTTAAAGGCGGAATTTCGCTGGGATTGTCCGATATCGGTGAAATGGGCCGGGAATTTAAGCAGGCTTCAACTCTTGCAAGGAGGGTTGTGAACTCCTCAAAAGTAAATTTATGATCAGCGGCGATCTTACGAAAATGCGTTTTAAAGCTTTTCACGCCTGCCTCCCACAAACCTCCCATATGTGGTGCGCCCGGTGGGATGAACTTCCAAGTGAGTCCTTGACATTGATATGTATCAGATACATGGTTTGAAAAGGACTTGATAAAAAGTTTAAAATCATTGACAAGCGCTTTGCTTGCACTCACGAAATTAGTTCCATTGTCGGAGAAGACCGTGTTGGGTAGACCACGTCGGGATACAAATCGTGCAAAGGCAGCCAAGAATGCAGAAGCAGACAAGTCGCTTGCAGCTTCCAGATGAATTGCCTTGGTTGCAAAGCAGATAAATAAGCATACGTAGCCCTTAGACATGCGACAATTTCGACCAGCAAAGCTTTTAATGGTAAAGGGCCCGGCATAGTCGATGCCAGTATTCGTGAAAGGGGTTTAAAGGACTGTCCTTTCTTTTGGAAGTGCTGCCATTATTTGGGTGTTAATCTTGCGCTTATAGATTATGCATACCTTGCATAAACGAATGAGCTTTTTCACAAGGCTCTTGATTCTCGGAATCCAAAACTCGGACCGAATTAGGCGAATAACGAGCTCATTTCCACCGTGTATTGAGATCTGATGAACGAAGTTCGTGAAAAGTGCAGTAATATGAGCACCATAAGGCAAGATTATCGGGTACTTCTCATTGTATGAGAGAGAAGCACAAGCAAGTCGTCCGTTTACCCGTAGCAATTGATTTGAATCCAACGATGGATTCAATGTCAGTAAGATGCTTTTTCTAGAAATTGGTTGATTTCTGGATAAGGCTAAGTATTCATCGGGGAAATAAAGCTTTTGAGTGAGACGTATTAACTGAGTTCGAGTAAATAAAATTTCATTTTGAGATAATGACGTTCCAGTGAAATCAAAAGGGGATTGAAATTGGGAACATGTTCGGCGAACAAATCGGAAGACATAACTCATAACTCGAATCATTCTCGCCCAAGAGGAGAATCGGTTAATAACCAATTCAATATTAGGACACTCAGTAGTTGCAAACGATTGAATTGGACGAACTTCTAAATCGTCTTCATTGGGATTTTCCGAATTCGATGCTAGCCATTGATCTTGAGATTGAGATAACCACTTGGGACCGTGCCACCATAAATGGGTTTCTCGAAGTTCCAATGGTGTCAGACCGCGTGTTGCTAAATCCGCGGGATTCTCGGCAGAGGCGACATGATTCCACACCCTATTATCAACATTATCAGAAATTTCAGAAACTCTGTTTGCCACGAAAGTTTTCCAGGTTTGAGGGGGTTTCTTTAACCAGGCTATGACAATGGAACTGTCCGTCCATAGAAACACCTCATCAACTGCATACTTGAGATTTGGAACTATCTTCTTATAAAGCCTAGAGAGCAGTAGCGCTGCGCATAGTTCCAATCTAGGTAAAGTAATTTGCTTTACAGGGGCAACTTTGGTTTTTGCACATAGAAGGTGCGAGGTAAAACTGCCATCAGAATGTCTAACGCGTAGATATAATGCAGCAGCATAGGCGCGCTCGGAAGCATCGCAGAATCCATGAATCTGAATAGAAACTGATGGCTTAAACTGGATCCATCGAGGTATCTGAATGTATCGGATATCAGGTAGATTAGCGATGAAATTCTTCCAATTATGACACGTAAGGGGCTTAAGAGGTAAGTCCCAAGACGTCCCATCGCGCCAAATTTGCTGCATTATAATTTTTGATGTGATAATCACAGGAGCGAGCCACCCGGCAGGATCGAACAATCTTGCTATTACCGAAAGTGCATCTCGTTTGGTTATTGGGAGAATGTCTGTATTGACACTCGAAGGGAGTAAAGAAAATTCGAAACAATCACTTTTCGCATTCCACTGAATGCCTAGCATTTTTATACAAGATTTTTCCTCAAGTTTTAAAAAATGTTGGTTTAATAGATCTCCGGGAGAAAAATGGTCAAGAAGACTAGGACAATTGGAAGTCCATTTTTTGAGAACAAATCCAGCGGAGCTTAGAGCAGCAACTAGTTCCCTTTGGGACAATTTTGCGGTTTGCACATCGTGTGCTCCAGACAAAACATCGTCGACGTCGACGTCGTCATCAGCTAATTGCAAAAGTGTTCGGATGGCTAAGTATGGAGCGCAGTTGACGCCAAACGTGACAGTTTGGAGCTCATAATCCTGAATAGATTCTTGGGTGCTTTTCCGAAATAAAATTCTTTGAAACGGGGTGTGTTCGGGATGAATAAGTATTTGTCGGTACATTTTTTCTATGTCCGCATTAAAAACATATTTATAGAACCTCCAATTGAGGATCAGCGACATAAGATCTGATTGAAGACTTGGACCAACATAGAGTGCATCGTTTAGACTTACACCATTTGATGTGGGATGAGAAGCATTAAATACGACACGGATTTTTGTGGAGATACTTTCCGGTTTCACTACTGCGTGATGTGGCAAGTAGTAAGATACAATCTCTTTATTCCTATGTACCTCTATCGGATCTACAATTTTCATTTGGTGTAGTGTGAAATATTCTTCAATAACTTTATTATACTCGATTTGGAAATTTGGAGTTTTAGACAACGAGTTTTCGGTGCGTAAAAATTGCCTTTTCACAGCATCGCGTGAAGCGCCTAATGGAGAAGAAACATCTCGAAATGTAAGCTTGACAACATATCTACCTTCCGAATTGCGATAAGTGGTTTCCGAGAAATGGCGTTCGCAGATTTCTTCTTCAGGCGAAACCGGCTTAGAACAAATTTCTTCAACTTCCCAAAATTGTGAGATTTGCTTGTCCAGCGATGTCTCACTAAAGTAGGATAAGAACGTCGAGAAACATTTTAAAGTTGTAGTGGGAAGGGGTCCTGACAATACCCAACCAAAAATGGTGTTTTGTGCTACAAGAGAACCAAACACATTAGGCTTAAGCCCATCTCGAAGCAGAGATGGATATATGTCAGCACCGAGCACCATATCTATCTTCGAAGAGCAGTGAAATTTGGGATCAGCTAATTGAATATCAATAGGTTCAGATATTTCTGAAGAACTCACAGAACAGGAAGGCAAATCTCCGGTGAGTCGCTTAAGCACAATTGCATTAGCGGCCAAGGTAAACGCAGGAATATATCTAGACTTCAATATTAGGGAGCAAAGTTTCGAGGCGGTGGCAGTAACTACTGCGTTCATCCCAGATATATGGGCTTGAATGGGTTGGACTGGTAGTCGAAGGCGCTTTTGAGCTTCTTCAGAAATAAACGTTACTTCCGATCCAGGGTCTAATAGTGCTCGTAAACTGAAGGTGTTTCCTTGGTGTTCAATGTTGACTAATGCAGTGGCAAGTATAACGCGATTATTATTGCTGCTGAAATGCGAAAGTAAACGAGTTGCTTCAGATGAAGTGGACTGTATATTGGGGTTTTGTAAATTTGATAGCGGGGTAACTTCTTGGACAGAGTCCTGACCTTTACTCACAACAGGTTGACTTGGAGAGGGTAACCAATGAAGAAGTGTATGATGCCGAGACTTACAATGCATGCAAGTATGCACACTTCTGCACTCTTTTTCGACATGGGAAGTCGCTAAACAATTCCTGCAGTATTTTAGGTTATTTACTGCATCGATTCGATCACCAACTGACATTTTTAAAAATTTACTGCAAAAACGGAGTGAATGATTGTCATTGCAGAGCCTGCAAGCTGATTGTTTTGCCTTTAAATGGTAGGATTGATGAACTTTAGGACGAGTTGACTGGAGAGCAGGGGGTTTTGTAGCAGTTTTTGGTTTTGAAGTACTGGTATATCTTATATCCGATACCGTTTCGAGAACCTGATACCTGTTGGTAAGAAATGAGTCCATGTCAGACCAAGAGGGTATAGTACGAGGGTCTTTTATAGACTGTTCCCACAACGAAAGTGTTTTTTCAGGTAAACTGCTCGAGCATAAATATACGAGGATGGAATCCCAATTGGAAGTATCAATTGAATGAGCCTTAAGGGTTGAAATACAATCATTTATTTCACGTTGAATATCTTTGATACCCTTGCTTGATTCATGCGCAATAAATGGCAAATTAAACAGAGTCTTAAGTTGGCTATTCACCAAGATGCGATTGTTTTCGTACCTATCTTTTAAAGCACTCCAGGCAAGTTCGAAACTCTCAGCTGTTAGTGGGAATTTACATACTATATTACTAGCCTCACCTTTGGTCTTAGATCGCAGGTGAAACAGCTTCTGTACATCACATAATTTTGGGTGTTTGATGTAAACTGCTGTGAACAAATCTCTGAAAGAGGGCCATGTTAGATAATCTCCATGGAACACGTCTGTATCACAGGGAGGAACTTTAAGACACGGTGCATCTTGATTTACTGTAGGGGAATGGATTTCGGGACCTGGTGCATCTTTAGCTGAGACTGGTGGAGGACATTTTGCTTCCTGAATGACAGTGAATTTTCGTGTAAGCTCAATCATTTCACTTAAGCATGTAACATATGTATCAGAGGAAAGTTTATACTTAGCTTTCACTTGCAATAATTGCCTTTCATCATCAGAAACGTCCGACTGCACACAAAATGCGTAACTTTTTTTGACTTCAGACCACAAGGCTTGAAGTTCGATTCTGAGAGCCTCTAATGATGCAATTGAATGCACAGTAGCAGGTTTTCCTTTAAAATCAGCGACAAACTCTACTAGCTGATCTGCAGCAAAAATATATCCATCTAATCCAGTCATATTACGAAAGTGCAATATGCCAAAATATTATGATGTAAAAGAACAGACGAAAACTTAATCAAAATCGAAGACCTTTCTTTGGCTACACGAGAATATCGTTTAATTGTAGAAACTGATAAGATTATCTTAAAAAATACAGAAAAGGTTCAATCAAACAAATCTAACCTTGAACAACCGCTTTTTCACACGCACATGTGGTTTTGAGATGGAAGTTCGGGGTTCGGGGCACAACTTCAATGCTCGATAATTTTTTTCGATTTCGCGACCACTATCTTTCGGTTAAAGAGGCACTATGCACTTTATACATAAAATCAATGTTATGCGTTCGAGACCACTCAAAATACTGTCGAAGTGTCGAACAATATAAACTCAGCTTATGCTGGGCTATAGCAAATTTCTCTAATGCACTGATCTACATAAATGTACGCACCTGATCGCAGTGATTGATAATGATGAGTAATTTGATGTTTCTCGAGTGCTGTTTTGTGAGGTCTTCTTTGGGTGAGCGTTTTCCTGCTGGCTGATGGCGATGATGATGCTTTTGGAATTTTTTTGAGTTTTTCCTTTTTTCGGGTATTCGGGTATAATTTCAGTTGCTGACTCTTTCTCTATTGCGGGTACTGCAATTATTTATTCGGCTCGTTTGGACCAATGTTTGAGCGAGGGGTTTTCGGGGTCGAGAAAGAAGCAAAGGAATTTCGAAAAAAAATGTTAGAGAACGGGTATGGGTTTTAAGAGTTTTTATTGGGTGAGTCTTACCTCCGTGATGGGTTACAAAAAAGTGAACGAGATGAGAAAACAGGAAATTGACTTACATAGATTATAATAAAAATTCATGGAGGATTATCCATAAAGAAATTATAGGAAAATAAGGGGAATTCATAATGTGGCGACATCTAGTTGTTCAGACGTTCGTCATTCACTTGAACAGTTGTCATACGAAATTGAGATGATTTTATAATTAAATGACCCATTTTCCCTATGATGGTGAATCATGTTGTGCTTCTAAATATTGAAATAGAAGAAACCTGAACTTGCCAAGCCTCATACCTATATTGATGTTCCTCCTCAAGGAGACAATTTCAGTATGTAAGAACCTTCATAAGGTCTGTTTTAATGAATATTTATCCCAACAATCAAAACAATAACAATACTTCAAACTTCTGTCTTGCTTGAAATCATCCTGAAAGTATGCCGGCGTTTTTAATAAAACGCTAAAAACTTGTATATTTTGTTATACCTATGGCTCGGAATTTTGGCATGATTGTGTCTGGGGTTATAGCACCATTTTCATTTGCAAATCGTATCGCTATAGGATGTCAGACGTTACAACGACGTCAATAGAAACCTATAAGCAAGTTCGATATTACCTTAAAGTTCTGCTAAAAAAAAAAAGTATATACAAAACAAATCTTTCAATTGTACGTAACAATTTATTCAAATGCTTAACCTAAAAATTGGTACATTCGTACATCCAAGTCCAGATCTGTTTCCTTTTTCAGTTTAAAAGTCTTCGTCGAAGGTTCCGTAATGCTCGTACTTGAGCGGATAGTATTTGTCCAACTTGTCTTCATGGTAGATCTTGACATCCTTGAAGTACATGTTGGGCACGATGAACTCGTAGAGGTCTTCGATTTTCCTGTCCAAAGGATAACCGAATGGCATATTGTCGATATGGCGAACTCCGGATCCAATGCCAGACAAGAAGGATGGATCGTATGTGGCATATTGTTTGTATTCGGCTGTGAATGGACTGATCATGAAGAACATGACCATTGGCATACCCTTAACCCAACCGTGTGGCAAGAGCAAACGGTCTGGGAATAGGGAGTGCGACTGCGAAATGTTCTGGTGGAATTTGAATTTACCCTCGTAGGCCAAGTCGAGGTAGTTGTACAACTCCGAGTAGGTATGAGGATCACTGGAAGTCCAGGTGAAGTCCTTTGAGCTACGCTTAATCACATTCTCTCCTGCAACCATTTCGTAGACAAACTCATCGAATTCCATGTAGTTTTCGCGATGCTGAGCAAAGTTCAATTTTTGGCCAAATTCATCGAAGGCAGGGCCGATAAAGCCGCGAACAACAACTTTCTGGGGCTTGTCAGAGTCCACTTTGGTGGTGTAGGTGAACTCCTTGTGATTCAGGCGCTGTTGACGGAACAAGAGGGCTTCATCCCAAACCATCTTGCCATCGTGGAAGACCATCTTATCATTAAGCAGGGTGGTCACATCGAAGTCAACCAAGTCGAAGTACGTCTCTAGTTTGCTCACCTCAATGTCTTCGATTTTGACCCCTGGAAGAATCAGCTCTTCTTTAGTGTATGGTTGCAGTTTATTGAGGTGTTCATAAAACATGTTCACCAAGGGCTTTAACATGCTGTATGCCAATGGGTCACGGAGCACTGTTTCGTAATTCATCATGACACTAGGACTATGGATGAATTCGTAGGATTTCACACCACTGACGAATAGGTTAGCCAACATCCACCAACAGCCATAGAAGTATTTGTCAAACATGTCAATGTCAACATTACCTTGTAACATGGATCCAATGTATTCAATAGACTCGGGCTTTGTTAGGTCAACGACTGTGCCATCCTTCATTACAAACTTGCCGGTGGCAATAACATCTTCGATTTTGCGTTCGATACTCATCATCTTGCTCAAAATGACAGAGTTGTGCTTTGAGGCCAGTTCCCAGTAGTTCTTTCTGAAGGTGAAGCCATTTCCGTTGTAGGCAACCAGTTGTGAATCGTACCCAGTATCGATAGTTTCGTACCAAGAGAAGGTAGGGATCGAGCCAAATCCTTGAGACAAGCGTTCCATGTAGTAACGGGCCAGCAATTGTTGTACATTGTAGAGCCAATATGCTCCACGACGATCTTTGTCCAATTTGAACTCCTTGGCTGACAACTGCATTGCGTAGTCCATATTCAAGTAGTACCAGTAGGTGTTCCAGCCCACATCCTCGGTAAAGTAGCTCAGCTTCGAGTCAGCATTGAAAATGCCGATGTCACGGGTGTAGTCAACTGGCAGCCAGGCCATCTTCAGGTTGCTGTAAATCGCTGCAAACAAAGGATCGACCGATTTTAGTTCTTCGGTATTTCCGTTTCGCATCGATTTCATCTCCATCTGCCAGCCGTCATCGAGACCCATTAGTTTCCACCACTGCCACACCTTCCAGTCCTTCAGATAGAAACGCTTTCCGAAGAGCTCCGTTGAGTGTTCTTGGTCGTAGATTGTCTTCAGTTCCTTCTCCAGCATGATCTGTCTATTGAAGACGTCCCAGTCGAATTTCTCAGCCGCCAAGATATACTTGCTGCTGAAGAACATTTGTGGGAAGATTTCGTAGATCTGGGGAAGGATAATGCCCTGCATATCCACACGGTGAATAACGGCCAGCGTCAATGCATAAACGAACATTCCTTCGTTGACGTGCATACGCGCCCAAGCGACATTCTGCACAAATGTTTTATAGTCCTTGGCGTAGTAGAAGTATTCGAAGAGGCCATGGGCCTGGTAGAGATGTTCCGGATTCATGCTGGCGAAGAATTCTCCCTTTGGCAGGAGGCGACCAAATTCGTAGAAGTGCTCGAATTTGGTCATTGTTTCAGTGAATTCCTAAGAACGAAGTAAATTTAATTTTCAGTGTATAGTAGAAGGACCTTTTCATCTTACAGTGTACATGCTCTTGTCTTTGATCATTTTTTCTGCCATTTTGATCCATTCTTCGAAAGCCAGGTCGTTGTTCATCCCTTTCATAATTTCGAAGATGAACCGTTGCTTCTCCAGCAGCGCCTTGTCAACTAAAATTTTTGAAAAGAATCGTCGTCAGCAAGGACAATTTTGTATATATGATGGACTTCAAAGGTTACGTCTTACCAACTGTATGATCTTCAGGAATGCTTGCTGACTGCACGGCCACTATGGCCATACAGGCAGTGATCAAGATGGCTAACTTCATTACTACTGCGGCTTTGGATCAGATGCTTGACTCCAGAGCCAAGACTACTTGAATTTGCTCGCCAGCATTGGCTACTTATAGGCCAGCGAGTTTGGAGATAAGCTGCACTATTGTTGCTATCAGCGTTTTTCAAACAATGAAGCAGCATCCTTATCACTTTTTATGTTGCATCTGACCTTCAATTAATTTTTGGCCTCAAAAATAAAATGTTCTATGTAAAGATTCGCAGGTTGCACTCTATCTCATTGAGTCACCTTTCTTTTTTACCGAATGTGGCAGAAAAGCGCAATTATGATTCACATAATGTTGATAAGGATAATAATAATTTTTAGCATACCCATACATACACTCTTATCTCACTGTTAGTGAAATTAAAAATATTTATATACAGCGTACGAAATGTCTTGCTTTGATTATATTTTTGCTTGTATCTTCAAATTGATTCTGTAGAGTTAAAAGTGGAGACTTGTTGAAGTACTGCGAATTTCATTTCTGTCTTCTATCTATGGGTTGAGTTAGTATCGTTTCTCATTGTGACGCTCTTACAGATGGGTTTTGATTGGACGCCTGCCAATCTACTTCGAGCTGTCAAATGGTTCCCTGTAGAAGGTTTGCATAACCTTTCTCCATATATTTTAGCCTAAGCTTTCACCGGCACTTACCGCGATGTCAGATTTGTTTATGATCCAGAGCGATTTTGTTTGGCCGCCATTTCGATTTGGATGACGTATGACATTTGGCAGATGACAGATGACAGACGCAAACAAATTCAGCAAAACGAGAATCGTAGAGAGCGGCGCGCGTTAGGTAACAGGAATGGAGCTGCTCAGGAACTTTACGAGGCGTGAGGAGCTTCGGCTACTCCTGAAAGAGTGGAAAGGGGAAAGATTACGAGAAGCATGCAATCGAATAAATTGCGAGAAGTAATGTATGCCGAAGTAAAGAGAAATTGCCAGTATAGAATCGAACTAAACCAATAACAACAACTATAGTAAATTAACTTCACTTTATTTATGCCATGCGGGAAGAATTTCCCCTTAGATAGGTAACCGAATATAGTCTCCCCAAGTTGGGCGATTAGCGGCGTATTTATACCATGCCAATGGGTCATGTAATAGCTCGGCAATCCTAATATGGCGTCTCCTCACGACCTGCATCTCCATTGTTCTGCTTGTCAGCAATTTCCGCACCCCTTGAGGTTCCGGGGTTTCCTCAGACGGTCCTAGCACTATGGTCGGTAACAGTAGTGTCCTCTAAGTTTTCTATGTCGTAATTGTCGCCATCGTCAATAAGCCCCTCATCCAGCAACTCACCGTTGTTAGCTTGCGCTGGGTTCTTTGTCCTCGATCACATGCCGATCACATTATGATGGTAGGACTCGTGTGATCATAAAGGGCTCTCTTACCGCGGTCTTGATGTGCTGAACGGCATTCTCCCGGCAGTATTCCTCGAAATCCCTCGACGTAAAAGCGGTTCCCAGTAACTCCCTTTGTGTTCGTTCTCTTGACTGCTCTCAAGAACACGTATACTTTATGAAGTTATCCACCGCTATACTAGCACGTGCCTCGTTTCCCATTTCCCCGGGGAAAATGCCCCAGATGGGTCAAATGTATTGTGTCGAACGGCATCGGCAGTGTGAAATTCGCCGTCAGGCATCCTGCCCTTTCTTTTCGAGAATGCGCATTATACACACGATTTAATATATTCGCGGGTAAATCCCCACATTTTTGGGAACCAAAAGTCGCTTCTGTCGATTGTAGTTGCTCGATGATTGTCCGCAATTTTGTATCCTGCTATTGCATTGTTGCCAGCCAATCATCATCCGCAATGTATATGTTCATTACAAACATGGACAAAAGGGCGATCCTATGTCTTGCAAGAACTATCGAGGCATATCCCTGCTTAATGTCGCATACAAGATCCTATCCAACGTACTGTGTGAACGTCTTAAACCGTTCTCCAACACACTAATCGGCACGTACCAGTGTGGCTTCCGGCCCGGCAGATCGACTATAGACCAAATTTTCACACTGAGGCAAATCCTGGAAAAGACCAACGAATTTCAAGTCGAAACTCACCACCTATTCATTGACTTCAAAGCCGCGTATGACAGCATACATCGTCAGGAGCTCTATATGGCGATGGTGAATTCGGAATCCCGGCAAAACTGATTCAGCTGTGTCGCGTGACGCTGGAAAACACGCGCTGCAACGTGCAGTTTGGAAGCAGCTCCTCCGATCTATTTCAAACTTGCACCGGATTTCGGAAAGGAGACGCGCTGTCATGCGATTTCTTCAATCTCGTACTGGAGCAGATAGTGCGCAGGGCAGGTGTCAAGGTCAACACGGAAGGCACTATCTTCAACAGATCCGTCCAGCTGCTGGGCTATGCGGACGATATTGACATCATCGGTCGCTCCCAGCGTGCCGTGATAGAAGCGTTTACGGCGATTGAAGAACAGGCGAAATCCGTTGGCCTTGAAGTAAATGAGGACAAGACTAAATACATGCTATCAACAAACAAACAAGCATCTGTCCACCGCCAAGGACAAAACGTCACTATTGATAGCAACAACTTTGAGGTAGTTAAGGAGTTCACCTACCTCGGAGTAAACATGAACTCCACCAATGACACCCTAGTGGAGATCCGGCGAAGAATTACCCTAGGAAACCGTTGCTACTTCGGTTTGGCAAAACAACTGGGTTCAAAACTCCTAACTCGAAGGACGAAATGTGTGCTCTACAAAACCCTCATCCTGCCAGTTCTGCTTTATGGCGCCGAGTGCTGGACGATAAGCAGGAAGGGGGAGCTAATACTGGGCTCCTTCGAAAGAAAAATACTTCGGCGGATTTTAGGTCCTGTGTGCGAGGAGGGCGAATGGAGAAGAAGATATAACCGCGAACTCTATGAGCTGTACCAAGATGTGGATGTAGTCCAAAAAGCCAAAACACGTCGACTACATTGGCTCGGCCACATCGAGCGAATGGACAATAATGCTCCAGCTAAGAGGATCTTCGAATCCCAGCTCCCAGGTTCGAGAAGACAAGGAAGACCGAACCTCCGTTTCAAAGACCAAGCTATCGCGGATGCCAGAGCGCTTGGTCTGGACAACTGGAAGCAGCGTGCCCGGGATCGTAGAGGATGGAAGGCTGCACTGTCTCAGACAGAGACTCTTCACGGGTCGGGAGCCCGAAGTAAGTAAGTAAGTAAGTACAAACATGGACACGGCCGGACATGTCGTCTGGTTCCTTGGCTTCTTCATGCATTCACATATGCCGCATTCCTCCCGGGTTGATGTATTGTTTAAAAATAAAACTCTTGAAGCTTCAGACACCACCTATACCCACTCGTGGTATTATCTTTGGTTTGTTTTGGGTAGCTATAAATGCCTCGTATTCTGTAACCATTTCCCCAGCAAGTATATCCGGACCATTCAAGACTATCCACGACCGCCAAAACTTCAAGCTCGTAGGTATGAGTGGTGTTCGCCTTGAGTGTTGAATATCACTAGCACGACTGCATTACTCAGCACCTCCTTAAGCTTCCAAAACGCTTCTTTCTGTGTGGTCGACCAAACGAATTCCTGATCCGCTTTCGTAAACTCCGTAAGGGGCACCGCTACTTGGGCATAGTTTCGGAAAAACTCCGTGATGGCGAGGAACTGCAGGACTTCATGGGTGTTTTGTGGTGATGGGAATCCAATTATCACTTCTATTTTCCGAACGCTGGGTCTCATGCCCTCCACTTGATAATACAGGTACTCAATGTTTGTTCTTAGGAAAACGCATTTGTTCAGGTTAGGGTTGAGCCCACACTCCTTAAGCACTGACAGAAACCTCCGTAGTTTGTCGAAACCCTCTCCTATCGTATTAAAAAATAAATAAATAAATAAATAGGCGGCGCAACAGGCGGTAGACACCCAAGGCCTAGCTTCTCGCAACCATTCGTTTTGTGTGAGTTTCTATTTTTGGAACGAATGGAAGGGACCTACAATTTTATGCCGAGTCCGAACGGCTGAATTGAGAAGCTTTTTCATGACAGTCATACTCTCGGATGTTTGTCAGACGTTCGCGAGAGGTGGCGCAGTAGAAAACACCTTAATTTGTGTTTTTCCGGGGATCGAACCTGGGATCCCTCGCACAGTAGTCCAGCACACTAATAATATAGTGTCATCCAGGTACACATCCGTATCATTCCATTGCAATCGTGCCTTCAATGAATTCATGTAGGCCTGAAAGTTCGCAGGCGCGATCACGAGTCCGAAGGGCATTCGTTTGAATTGAAAGGATCCGTCATTGGTCGAAAATGCTGTGAAATTTTTGCTCTATTTCTCCATGAGTATTTGGTGATACCCTGGTCCCTGACGCCAAATCCAGGATAGTAAAAAATGAGTTACCACCAATTGATGTAGTTTCCTCCTCAATCACAGGCATAGGGAACTTTCGCTTCACTGTGACTTTATTAAGGGCCCGAAAATCAATGCAGAATCTATCGGTGCCATCTTTTTTCTTGGTTAACACAATCGGCGAGCAGTAATCCGACGATGATGCACATATCACTCCTAGCTTCAATAATTCATCTACCTTTTGGTTTACTATCGTGCGCTTCGCGAAAGGAAACCTATAAGGCTGCCTGCTCTCCGGGTTTCCATATCACCGACATTAAGGTCCGCCAATACTAGCTTTTGCTTGGGTGACTTCCTATACTCCCTATATGGTGAGTTTTGAGTTGAATGGCCAGAAAGATAGTTTCTAAGCCCCAGTTCACACGGAGCAACTGGAAAATAACTAAACCGGTTGGCAACTCGGATTACAGACCAGTTACGGATTCCGCGGTGACTTGACTCCACACACAAGGAAACTCATCAGTCATCACCAATCAAAATCTCTAGTTCTCTCAGTGTCGTCATGTTTTTCAACATCCCCCATCAGCAACAGGTTGGCCTGTTCTTCGCTCATCTTTGACAAACTGGAAACTGAAATCAATAGGCAACCCGACATGCAAATCAACAGACGACTGGTTACAAACTGGTTATTGTGAATCGCAAACGAGTTTTCAACCAGTAGCATCGTGTGCGTCGGCCCATTTAATTACACAGGGTATGCGTATGACTCAAAGCAAACTAGAGTTGCCAATTTGCATCGCTAATCAGTTTTTTTCCGGTTGCTCCGTGTGCATTGGGCCTAATCCATAAGGAAGGATTTTTCGACAAAAGAGCTTAATACCAAACTCTGTCAAATGCCTTTGAAATATCAAGTGCAACAATATATCTTCGTTTCACCGGAGATAGGAGATAGGGCCATCAAATCACGAATCCAGTGGATCTTTTGCCCTGCCGGTCATTGAGGAATTTCAGTAATTCAAGGCATTTCATAAGCTGACGATTTATCAGCATTTCTATGACCTTAGAAAGAATGAACGTAAGTGCTTTGAGTCGTTAATTGAATGCAATAGAAACAAAAATAAATACAAAACAAATCTTTCAATTGTACGTAACAATTTATTCAATAATACTTAATCTAAAAATTGGTACATTCGTACATCCAATCCAAGTCCAGATCTGTTCTCTTTTTCAATTTAAAAGTCTTCGTCGAAGGTTCCGTAATGCTCGTACTTCAGTGGATAGTATTTGTCCAACTTGTCCTCATGGTAGATCTTGACATACTTGTAGAACATATTGGGCGAACTGAATACGGAGATGTCAACGATTTTCCTGTCCAAAGGATAACCGAATGGCATATTGTCGATATGGTGAACTCCGGATCCAATGGTAGACGAGAAGGATGGATCGTATGTGGCATATTGTTGGTATTCGGCAGTGAATGGACTGATCATGAATAACATTACCATTGGCATACCCTTAACCCAACCGTGTGGCAAGACCAAACGATCTGGGAATAGGGAGTGCGACTGCGAAATGTTCTGGTGGAATTTGAATTTACCCTCGTAGGCCAAGTCGAGGTAGTTGTACAACTCCGAGTAGGTATGAGGATCACTGGAAGTCCAGGTGAAGTCCTTTGAGCTACGCTTAATCACATTCTCTCCTGCAACCATTTCGTAGACAAACTTATCGAATTCCATGAAGTTTTCGCGATTCTGAGCGACGGTCAACTTTTGACCATATTCATCGAAGACAGGACCGATAAAGCCGCGAACAACAACCTTTTGTGGCTTGTCAGCTTCCACTTTGGTGGTGTAGGTGAACTCCTTGTGATTCAGGCGCTGTTGACGGAACAAGAGGGCTTCATCCCAAACCATCTTGCCATCGTGGAAGACCATCTTATCATTAAGCAGGGTGGTCACATCGAAGTCAACCAAGTCGAAGTACGTCTCTAGTTTGCTCACCTCAATGTCTTCGATTTTGACCCCTGGAAGAATCAGCTCTTCTTTAGTGTATGGTTGCAGTTTATTGAGGTGTTCATAAAACATGTTCACCAAGGGCTTTAACATGCTGTATGCCAATGGGTCACGGAGCACTGTTTCGTAATTCATCATGACACTAGGACTATGGATGAATTCGTAGGATTTCACACCACTGACGAATAGGTTAGCCAACATCCACCAACAGCCATAGAAGTATTTGTCAAACATGTCAATGTCAACATTACCTTGTAACATGGATCCAATGTATTCAATAGACTCGGGCTTTGTTAGGTCAACGACTGTGCCATCCTTCATTACAAACTTGCCGGTGGAAATAACATCTTCGATTTTGCGTTCGATACTCATCATCTTGCTCAAAATGACAGAGTTGTGCTTTGAGGCCAGTTCCCAGTAGTTCTTTCTGAAGGTGAAGCCATTTCCGTTGTAGGCAACCAGTTGTGAATCGTACCCAGTATCGATAGTTTCGTACCAAGAGAAGGTAGGGATCGAGCCAAATCCTTGAGACAAGCGTTCCATGTAGTAACGGGCCAGCAATTGTTGTACATTGTAGAGCCAATATGCTCCACGACGATCTTTGTCCAATTTGAACTCCTTGGCTGACAACTGCATTGCGTAGTCCATATTCAAGTAGTACCAGTAGGTGTTCCAGCCCACATCCTCGGTAAAGTAGCTCAGCTTCGAGTCAGCATTGAAAATGCCGATGTCACGGGTGTAGTCAACTGGCAGCCAGGCCATCTTCAGGTTGCTGTAAATCGCTGCAAACAAAGGATCGACCGATTTTAGTTCTTCGGTATTTCCGTTTCGCATCGATTTCATCTCCATCTGCCAGCCGTCATCGAGACCCATTAGTTTCCACCACTGCCACACCTTCCAGTCCTTCAGATAGAAACGCTTTCCGAAGAGCTCCGTTGAGTGTTCTTGGTCGTAGATTGTCTTCAGTTCCTTCTCCAGCATGATCTGTCTATTGAAGACGTCCCAGTCGAATTTCTCAGCCGCCAAGATATACTTGCTGCTGAAGAACATTTGTGGGAAGATTTCGTAGATCTGGGGAAGGATAATGCCCTGCATATCCACACGGTGAATAACGGCCAGCGTCAATGCATAAACGAACATTCCTTCGTTGACGTGCATACGCGCCCAAGCGACATTCTGCACAAATGTTTTATAGTCCTTGGCGTAGTAGAAGTATTCGAAGAGGCCATGGGCCTGGTAGAGATGTTCCGGATTCATGCTGGCGAAGAATTCTCCCTTTGGCAGGAGGCGACCAAATTCGTAGAAGTGCTCGAATTTGGTCATTGTTTCAGTGAATTCCTAAGAACGAAGTAAATTTAATTTTCAGTGTATAGTAGAAGGACCTTTTCATCTTACAGTGTACATGCTCTTGTCTTTGATCATTTTTTCTGCCATTTTGATCCATTCTTCGAAAGCCAGGTCGTTGTTCATCCCTTTCATAATTTCGAAGATGAACCGTTGCTTCTCCAGCAGCGCCTTGTCAACTAAAATTTTTGAAAAGAATCGTCGTCAGCAAGGACAATTTTGTATATATGATGGACTTCAAAGGTTACGTCTTACCAACTGTATGATCTTCAGGAATGCTTGCTGACTGCACGGCCACTATGGCCATACAGGCAGTGATCAAGATGGCTAACTTCATTACTACTGCGGCTTTGGATCAGATGCTTGACTCCAGAGCCAAGACTACTTGAATTTGCTCGCCAGCATTGGCTACTTATAGGCCAGCGAGTTTGGAGATAAGCTGCACTATTGTTGTTATCAGCGTTTTTCAATGAAGCAGCATCCTTATCACTTTTTATGTTGCATCTGACCTTCAATTAAATTTTGGCCTCAAAAATAAAATGTTCTATGTAAAGATTCGCAGGTTGCACTCATTGAGTCACCTTTTTGTTATTTCCCATGTGATGAATTAAAATTATGCTAGTTTCATCCCTCTTTTCAAAAATGTAAAGGTCTTGTCTACAGCCTTGAAGGTTTTTGAATAAGCCATTACAAGAGGAGCAATAAATTAAGTAAAATTAGTCCTGCGTGATGTGGAGCCTTAGACTAGAGCGTGGAGCGTTATGTGGAGCCTTAGATTGAGAGCCTTTTGCGCCTACCTGCCTCCGGAGGCAGTCAAGAAAGCATAAGGAACTTCTCTGGGGGTATGTCAGAAAGATAAAGATGTTTTTTTCATAAGACCATTGCCACTGATTTATTCCTGTCAGGATTCTCAGGTTAATATTGCCCAGATTATCAAGGGAGTAGGAAGTATTGTGCCCAGGTGCTTTTAGCCAGAATTCATTGGATTCGATCTCGCACAGGCTCTTCATGTAGTTCCTGAAATGTTTTTTGCTGACCCCACCGAAGGTTTCAGGTCCGATGAGTGGCATTGTTGCGTCGACTTTAGCTAATTAATCAGCTGTTTCGTTGCCAGGAAAGCATCTGTGGGCTACGGCTGGGATCCCGTGGAGATCTGGAGAATGTCTACTTTTCGCTTAGCAAATTCGTAGATGATTTTCGATTTAATGACATTTATGAGTCAATAGCTTTGAGGGCTGCTTGTTTATATGAGCCAATTTTATTCTAACGCAATGTTTAATGGCCTGGAATGTGTTTGAGTCTTTAACAATACTGACTGAATAGTTCGCTTAAGGCGACTCTCTATAAATACCATATCCAGTTGCTGACACCATCAGAACCAGTCTGTGTAACTACTAGACTAGGTCTGGTTGTAATGGATTGTTTCTATACCCTCCACAAGAAGGAATATTCAGTTTGCCATTACATTTGTAACGCCAAGAAAGAGTCATCGGAGACCCAATAAAGTACATAACATTCTGAATCAGGATCACATTCTGAATCGATTTAGCCATGTCCGTCTGTCTGTCTGTTGAAAACACGATAGCGTCCAAACGAATAGACTTAGGCGAATACAATTTGTAAGAGGACTTCTTTTTACCCTCGTCAAGTTGGTAATAGAAATGGTCCATATCGGTCAAGTAGTTCTGGTACCTCCCATACAAAACCATAAATACTATAGTTTAGTTTAGTTTAAGTGGCTCTCGATGAGAGAAACACTTAGGCCGTTATTCGGCCCATACCACTGGGATTTGGGGAGCTGTTTCTTTTACTGGCTACTCATGTAAACCCTTTTGCTGCCGGTTATAAAGCTAAGAATGTTAGCAGCGCTGGTGTTACCTAGATCACTGAGATCGTTGAGAAAATAGTTTCCTAAGTGGGCCCTTCTTAGATTGGCCAGGGCCAGGGCAACTGCAAAGAAAGTGAGTGACGGACTCGTCCTATTCTTCGTCTCTATAGCTTCTGCAGAAGTCATTGTAAGGCAGACCGAGCCTTTGCGCGTGTCTGCCTAATATGCAGTGTCCGGAGATCACGTTGACGACTTTCGAGATACTGGATCTTTTAAGTCGAAGAAGCTCCTTGGATCGCTTAGCGTCCAGAGCTGGCCAGGTGAGCTTGGCAGTCTCGCAGTATCCTAAATGTTTCCATCTGAACACTGCTCTGCTAGCTGCGTCCGCGTGGATTATTTGTTTAGCGTGGGAAAGTGGTGTATACACGTTGTGCAGACTTATACTGTCCACGCCAGAGGAGCCTCGCCTTGCTAGTTCGTCCGCTGCACAGTTCCCTGGGATGTCACAGTGACCAGGAACCCAGCAGAGGGTGAGGTTGTACTGTCCATCTATCTCGTTAAGAGATACGCGGCAATCTTCCACCGCCTTAGATCGTATTTCGCTGGATATTAGGGATTTTATTGCAGCCTGGCTATCAATGTATATGACGATATCCCTTTGTGATACCGTATTAATCGACAACCACGCTGTGGTTTGACGAATAGCTGTAATTTCGGCTTGGAAGACACTGCAGTGTTTCGGAAGACTGAAGGAGAGGCCCAGGTTCAATTCTTCTGAAAAGACTCCGGCGCCCACTCCCTCTGATGTCTTGGAACCGTCTGTGAAAATTAACATTTATTTATGTAGGACATTTTGTGAAACCCATTGGTTCCTGTCCAGTATTTCATGGCTGAAGCCTTTTTTGAAGCTGATTTTCGTAGGCAGATAATCGGTTGCAGTGGGCAGGCGGATCGTCTGTAGGAGGATACTGTCGTGCCCACACGGTTGCCCTCTCCAGTGTTTCCCTTCCCTTAGTCTAATAGCCACGTTTGTGGCATATTCTTTGCTGACGATGTCTAGAGGAAGTATAAGTTAAGCATGGTTTGCAGAGCGGCGGTTGGAGATGTCCTCAGTGCGCCCGTGATGCACATACATGCCAGGCGCTGAATCTTCTCTAAGACCTTTAGATTGGAACTTTTGTTCAAGGCCGGCCACCACACAACGATGCCATAGAGAGTTATCGGTCTTATGACCGCAATATAAAGCCAATGCATGATATTGGGTTGAAGGCCTCATCTGGAGCCGACGGCCCTTTTGCAGGAGTATAGAGCCACTAGGGATTTCCTAGAGCGTTCGGCAATATTTTCTCTCCATAGGAGCTTCCTGTCCAACCTCAGCCCCAAATATTTAGCGCTGCTAATGAACTCGAGTGGAACTCCTTTGAGTATTGGGGGATTGACAGCCGGTAGCTTAATCTTCACTCCGTTTTCGTCGGGTTGACGCTAAGACCGCAGCTGTCGGTCCAGGAGACTAGTTTACGTAAAGCGAGTTGCAGGATGTCGGAAAGTGTTTGACCATAAATACTAACTCAAACGGCAAATATTTTGCATGCCTCTTAAGCAGTTGAGGGTATTAAAGCATCGGCCAGACCGATGTTAACACTGTTTTTTTCAGTTAGGTACTTCATTGACGGACGATGATAGAGAAGTTTTCACGAAAACGTCGACTCTGACCACTTTCTTTTTGTGGCTAAATTAAGAGCTCGACTGTTCAACGAGAAGAAGCTGCGAACCGCCCAGAGGAAGAAATTCGACGTTGGACGCTTTAGCACATCTTGCGTTGAAAGAAGAGGACTTACTCAACTTCCCAGCTCGATGAGATCGCAAAAGTCTCGCGATCGTAACAACAACTGGAGGCTCTATAAAAAAAAAAGCCAAGTAACTGACTGCTCTTCGAGTCAGCGAAGGAAACCTAGTCACCAAAACGCAGAGAATATTCGATGTGTTTAAGCAGCATTTCCATCACCAGCTGCTTAATAAACGTCATAGAGAGAATGAAAAGCAAGAAGAGAACCCACGTGCCACGTCTACTCAATGAACAATCAGTTCCAGCAGGCAGTAAGAAGTTGGCCTAGCTTAGAGGAAGCAACAAGGCCGCAGGCTTTGATATGGTTTACCAGCTGAGCTCTTTAAATACGGTGGTGATGTTTTGGTAACTGCAACTCGCATATGCACCGAATCATCAACCAAGTATGGGTGGCAGAAAACATGTCCGATGACTGGACTCCATATGTCCCATCTACAAAAAAAGCCGATCCTATCGAGGCATATCCCTGCTTAATGTCGCATATAAGATGCAACATACTATGTACCAGTGT
This sequence comes from Cheilosia scutellata, assembly GCA_955612985.1. Classification (NCBI taxonomy): domain Eukaryota; kingdom Metazoa; phylum Arthropoda; class Insecta; order Diptera; family Syrphidae; genus Cheilosia; species Cheilosia scutellata. The sequence continues at coordinate 83,383,343 of OY015313.1, forward strand.
ACGGCCCGAAAGATCGGCTGTAGTATAGACCAAATTTTCACACTGAGGCAAATCCTGGAAAAGACCAACGAATTTCGAATAGTTTCGAAGTCGAAACTATCAACCTCTATTCATCGACTTCAAAGCCGCGTATAATAGCATACCTCGTCAGAAGCTCTATATGGCAATGGCCGAATTCGAAATTCCGGCAAAACTGATTCAACTGCGTCGGAAGACGCTGGAAAACACGCGCTGCAAAATGTAAAATAGGTATCTTATTCATTATTCTCGAATGTATCTATAGTGCTCTCTCTAGCTTTTTGCGAGATATCTTTTCTGTTTTATGTGGAATTTTGCTTTGAAATTCGATCTAAGATTTTCACTGGTTTAATCAACGTTCTTATCTGTGCATAAAAAAATAATTCAGTCAAGCATTTTTAAAGTAATAAGAAAATCAAATTAAAACGTTGCTGCCATGCCATATGCGCCCACACAACACATATAGGCGTTATCAGCAAATTTCTAAGGTAGACAATAGACATAGAATCTATCGCTTAGAATATTGTTGTTGAAAATATTGCACATAAACCGAAAGCGAAAGGTGACAAATTGAGATAGAGCATGGAACCTGTACAGACTCACGTAGTTTTATTTTGGAAAATAAATTGAAGGTCATAATATGCGGCATTGAAGGCGATAAGAGATCCGACGAGGCAGAGCTACAGATGATAATCCGGTGCAGTAGTACAAAGCTTATCGATGAATTCTGAATAACACCTATGCTGAGATTTTATGGCCATTATATCCGGTTCAGAACAGCCTTATGGAATTTTCCATCCTTTTTTTATTTCTTGTAACAGGCCGATAATACAGTCGTCGGCATAAGTATTTACACAAAAGTAAAGTTAATTCTACTCATAAATTTGAACTTACTTCATGTAAATTTTGGCATCAATAGAAAGGTCATTTAAATTCCGTTTGAATGATACAAAACTTAACCCATTTTTGATGCAAGAAGTTTCTTTAAACAATTCTAATAGTGACTGCAAAAAATTGTTTTCAAAAATCTCTTCGCTAATAGTTTTTATGATTTTTTGAATGGGATGATCTCAGAAAAATTTTGTATGAAAAGGAGGAAAAAGTGGCTAAAATAGTCATTTTTAGCAATTTTGAAAGAAATCATAAAAAAATATTAGCGAAGAGACTTTTGAAAAAAATTGTTTGCAGTCACTATTAGAATTGTTTGAAGAAACTTTTTGCATCAAAACATTTTTTTTTTGTTGAGACCGAGAAAAAAAGTCAAAAAAGTAGACTTTTACAAAAGTTCTAAATTGAAATGGGTAGCTACTTAATGGGTTAAGGAAAGTTTTGTATCATTCAAACGGAATTTAAATGACCTTTCCATTGATGCCAAAATTTACATGAAGTAAGATCAAATTTATGAGTAGAACTAGCGGTAGCGGACCCGGCAAACGTTGTTTTGCCTGCTCTTACATTTTCATTTCATTTTTATTTAACCGATGTTTCCAGACTGATTCTGTACTCCGTGTGCTTCCACCGATATTTCCTCAGACGTGTGCCCACGAATTGTAATGTCTAGACAAATTTTTTCCCATGACTGTCGAAGAATAACGTTTGAAAAGTATTTTTTTTTGTTATGAGAGGTGTCACGACCTTCTGTCCAGTCCCGCCAGGTTTTGTAAAATGCTTCAATCAGGCAATGTTCAGATATCGTAAATTAAATAACTTTGTTGTAAGGGTGGTGCCATGGCCCGTTTTCCAATCCCACCCACTTTAGCTCCCATGGGTGTCCAGAAATAGGATTTAAAATGTATATTTTTTTATACGGTAGGTACCACGCTCCTTTGTCCAATTTTGATCAAACTTTCACAGAAACACCTTCTTATTTCTTCTTCTTCTTCTTCTTCTCCTTCTTCTTCTTCTTCCTCTTCTTCTTCTTTTTCCTCTTCTTCTTCTTCGTCTTCTTCTTCTTCTTCTTCTTCTATCTTCTTAGATAATAATGTTCTTTCGTAAAATGCGAAAAATGAGAAAAATCGATTTTCTGGAATTTTCTTTCTGCGTAAACCTGAAATACAGCAATACGAACAAAACAAAAAAAAAAAAAGAAACATGAAAATCGACTCAGCGGTTATCGAGTTATAACGTCATCGAGTTTCACCCCATAGAAGACGTTTTTTGTATGGGTGGTGCCACGCCCTTTTTTCCAATTTTGACCAATCTTACAGCAACACTCCTAAGCCAATACCTAAAATTGTCTGTAAGTTTCAAATCAATCGATTCGGCGGTTTTCAAGATATTTTTTGTTTGGGCGGTGCCACGCCCCTTTGTCCAATTTTTACCAATCTTCACAGAAATACTCCTGGGCCGATACCTAAGATTGTATGTAAATTTGAACTCAATCGATTCAGTGGTTTTCGATATATAAGATTTTGAATGTTATGTCCAATTTCTCACCTTTTAAACCTTCCCTGGACTTCCACAAATAATTCAAGACCAAAATTAGACAAATCGGTCCAGCCGTTCTCGAGTTTTAGTGAGACTAACGAACAGCAATTCATTTTTATATATATAGAAGATAGAAGATTAACTTTACTTTTGTGTAAATAATTATGCCGACGACTGTGTAATCCGAGAAGTCCAAATGTCTTAGAAGAAGTGCCTCTTAAATTTATCTAGAAGGAATGATAAAATCAGCTTTGAACTCTTATGACTTTGTGTTGTGGAAATTTGTTACATTTGTACTGTAAGTACTTAATGGAATATTGCCCACGATCCCTGAGCACTCCTCTGAGCACTCCTCTGATAATAAAGGGTGATTTGTTTTGCTGTTTGGTTTTTTAGCCTTTTTTGTATGGGCCGGTGGCATCATTGGGCCGTATTTCTTCAAAGATGATAATGATGGCAGCAACGTTGCGGTCAATGGTGCTCGCCATCGTTCGATGATTTCTGTTTTTTCCCAAAATTGAAGAGCTGGGTTTGGTCGACATTGTGGTTTCAACAGGACGGCACAACATGATGACACATGGCACGGGAATGCATGGATATATTGCGAGGCGAATTCATCTCAAGTTTTGGATCTGTGAATTGGCCGCCCAGATCGTGCGATCTGACGCCGTTGGACTATTTTTTGTGGGGATATGTGAAGTCTCTCGTCTATATGGATAAGCCAGCAAATATTGCCGCCTTGGAAGACAGCATAACTCGTGTTATTTTTGAAATATCAGTCGATATGTTGGAAAACCTATGCCAAAATTGGACATTCCGGATGAACCACTTGAGGCGTAGTCGCAGTCAACATTTACGAATGATTTTTCGAAATTCAACCCCTAAAAAGGTAAAAGGGGGAGTCAAAGTTTGTATGGAAACATTTTTATTTTTCATCCGATGGACTTCAACCTCTGTTTGTGTACTCTCTATGAGAAATAAAGAAAACTAATTTTTCCGATTTTGGAAATTCAACCCTTAAAGGGGTAAAAGGGGGGATCAAATTTTATATGGAAACATTTTTATTTTTCATCCGATCGACTTCAAAGTCAAACTCGGGTTGTGTACTCTATTATAAGAAATAAAGGTAATAATTTTTTGGATTATGGAAATTTTGCTTGGGGCCTGAGTTATTGGCAATGACCCCTAAGGGGGCCCTTTTCTTGACTCACGAACTGTTCGTCGTATCGATTTGAAACTTTGTAATGTGTCCAAACTTCATCGCCAAGAGGTGGCCCAGTGAAAAAAATCCTTGAGATGTAATTTTTGTTTTTTCTCGGGATCGAAATTGAGTCCCCTCGCACAGTAGGCCAGCAAACTAACCACTGAGCCCCTGTGCTCACTACTCTAGTTTACTTAGCTTCACTGAGGAAAATATTCATAAAAACAGGTCTATTGGTAAGTTTCGCGTGACTCAGTCATAACTTAATTTTTTTTTTCTGATTTGTGTAAAAATTTGGTATGTGATGGATCTGCCGAGCTATAAGCAGTTGTAGAATGGTTGGAAACGATCGCACAGTACGTTGGAGAAGACTGCTCGTATTCGACAACACTTAGGATCGCTTTTATTGTACGTACATGAGGCATATGGAGCAGAGTCCAAAACTTTTGGACATATTTTCTTTCATCAATATACTCGGTAAATTCGTCTTTCTAAAACGTCCCCACCGTATTTAAGGAACTCCCCTTGATAAACCATCAAAGCCAATGGCCTTATCGTTTTTAAGCTTTTTTACTTGACTTGGGTTCTTGCACTATCACTCTGTCTATACTTTGACCATAGCTGGCAGGAAATGCTCGGATTCATATACGATTCCCCGAAGAACTTGAGCCCCAGTCCAAAACTTTCGGATGTCGAGAGAGTTTTCGATCTTTTTTGTCTATACTATAATATAACTTTTTTGGCTCGACACTCTAACCTTGCTTCCTGGTTTTGCGTTGCAGTATTCACGAGGCCTTTTACTGAAGTGTCTGGTGGTATAGTGCGGTACTGTCGAGTGTCGACTACCTCTTGACGTTTGTGCAAGATGAATGTGCAGTGAAGAGTTTCTCAGATTTTCACTCTCTAAAGGCTCTGATGGCTACTCCAGAAGTGCTAATTAAGGCGCACAACTTCGGTTTTTTTCTGAGTGATTAGCAGCTTCTTCTTGTTAGTCGTCAAGATCTAGTCGTCACAAGAAAATGATCAGATTCAACCTCACAATGTGTGATTGGATGCGTGTGGTTTGACCTTTTGGAGTGAGCCCGGTTACTATACGTGTAGATGTAGACACTTAGACTTGCAAAATTGTTGCTCCTTACCAACGTAATGTACGATCTGCTTAAAGATCTTAGCCGCTATCTATTATACGTCTGACTCGCTGAAGATGTTTTCTTTTTTGACTATAGCACTCGAGTCTTCAAACTAATACTTGGCATCATACTCTGGGACAAACGCCGCGCAGTATATCATAAAAATGTAGGCTCTCTTCGGTAGGTGCATGTCCTGTACATGAGCTTAAAGTCAATAAATTCCATTTCTAGCATACTTCCCACGACGAATCCTCAATCCATCTGAAGAGCATCACAATTGATTCACAAGGAACTATAAGTAGAATATAGAACCAACCCTTAAAACTATAATTTCAAGTCGTTAGTAAGGTAGGGATAGTCCCGCGTTCGCAAGTAATATAATTCAAACCAAAAACGTTACTCATACAAATAAAAATCGAATTTTATTAAATTGCCACATTAACAAGGAGAATCTATGAAAGCTATATGTTCGATAGCCAGACGTTACCATAAGTCACGTATCTATCACCTTAATGTTAAAGCTTAATCAAGCGTGCTCAGTAATTATAGTCGAAGGTGCCAAAGTTCTCGTACTTGTGGTCGAGGTACTTCTCGAACTTGTCGACATGATAGATCTTGACATCCTTCCAGAACATGTTGGGCACTAAGAACTCGCTCACCTGCTCGATTTTCCTATCGAACGGATAGCCAAATGGCATTTCATCTAAATGGCGTTTGCCTGAACCGATTTCGCACAGGTATGTGCTGAACGAATGCTCCTTCTCGACGTAGGGGCTGATCATGACGAACAGCTTCATTGGCATACCCTTGACCCAGCCACGTGGTAACACCAAACGAGACGGGAATCCGCAATGTGGTTCCGAAATATCCAACTTAAGGTCGTATTTGCCTTCGTAGGCCATCATCACCAGTTTGTACAGTTCAGAGTAGGTAGTACGATCCTTGATCGTCCAAGAGTAGTCCTTCGAGTTGCGTTTGATTGTATTATCGCCAGCGACCATGTCATAGACGAACTCATCGATTTCCAGGATATTTTCGCGATGCTTCATCAGATTCATGTACTGATCGTATTCGTCCATGTATGGAGCTAGGAATATGCGCACAACTGCCTTCTGATCTTTGGCAGAGTTAACCTTGATTTTCACCTCGTATGGCTTGTGGTTTAGACGCATTTGACGGGCCAGTAGAACCTTGTCCCAAACGAATTTGCCATCTTCGAAGATCATCTCGTCGTTGAGCAGAGTGGTCACATCGAAGTCCACCAAGTCGAAGTAAGTCATCATTTTATCGACCTGGACATCCGTGATGGTGACTCCGTTGAACATCAAGTCATCCTGTTTATATGGCAGCAGCATTTGTTTATGGGACTGTACCAAATTGGTTATTCGCTTCAGTAGAGGGTAGAAGAGTGGATCACGCATCATGGTCTCGTAGTTGGCAAAAGTGCTTGGCATCACGGTCATGTCGTGGTACTCGTGCCCGGTGAGGTAGACATTGGACAGAGTTAGCCAATAGCCGAAGAATACCCGATCGATTATGTCCATGTTGCCTTGCATTATGTTACCGATGATCTCGATTGACTCAGGTGCCCACAGGTCGATAACGACTCCTTCTTTCGTTGTAAACTTGCCCCACGCAATGGCGTCATCAATTCTGCGATCGATGCTTATGATCTTGTTCAATAACTCGACGTTCTCGAATGACTGCACTTGCCAGTAGTTCTTGCGCGTTGTGAATGGAATGCCGTTGTAAGCAATCAGCTGGGGTTCATAGCCCTCCTTGAAGGTGCCGTGCCATGAGAGTTCAGAAATCTCATCCAATCCGTGGGAAATGCGTTCCATATAGTAACGAGCCAGCAGCTGTTGTATATTGTAGAGCCACCATTCACCGCGACGATCCTTGCTCAAGGCGAACTCAGTGCCATTTAAAATCTTGGCGTAGTCCATGTTCAGGTAGTACCAGTAGGCGTTCCAACCCAAGTCCTCGGTAAAGTAGCTCAGTTTGGTTTCCTCGTTGAAGATCTCTATGTCGCGGGTGTAGTCCACGGGCATCCATGCCATCTTCATGTCGCTCCACAGACCGGTCAACTTGGAGTCGTTCTTGAGCTCGTCAATGTCCTCGCGGAGCATGCATTTATTTTCCATGTGCCACTCCTGGTCGAGTCCCATGAGCTTCCACCATTGCCACATTTTCCAGTCCTTCATGTACCAATTCTTGCCTTGGATGTTCTTGAAGTGCTTCTTCTCGTATATGCTCGCCCATTGCTTCTCCTGCATGATCTGTTTGTTCCAGAGTTCCCAGTCGAATTTCTCCGCCTGCATGATGAGTTTGCTGTTGAAGAACATCTGTGGGAAGATTTCATAGATCGCTGGCATCATTATTCCGGTCATGTCATCGCGGTGGATGACCGCCAGTGTTAAGGCGTACACGAACATTCCCTGATTGACGTTTATACGGGCCCAAGTGACGACGTCGACAAACGTAGCAAAGTCCTTAGCGTGATAGAAGAAGTTGAAAAGTCCGCATGCCTGATTGATGTGATACTTGTTGACGACACTGAAGAAGTCTTCCTGCGCCAGCAGTCCTCCAACTTTGTAGGTTTCATAAAACTTCATCATAAAGTCGTTGAATTTCTGAAAAGAAAATGTTAGATCCTCAATCTACGCAGAGGCATGTCACCCAACTTACCGTGTAGTGAGTTTCGTCGACGATCAATTTTTCGCCATGCTTGATCCATTTGTCGAAGAGCAGAGGTTGGTCAAGGTGACGCAGAATATCCAAGATGAACATTTGCTTCTCCAAGAACTCCTTGTCAGCTTTGAAGGAAGAATAAATTGATAAAGGACCTTCCATTGGTTTCATTATTTCAGGCAACACTCACCGATTTTGACTTCCTTTGCGGCGGTTGCATGTATAGCCACCATAGCCATACAGGCTAAGATGACGACGGCCAGTTTCATTATACTGTTACTGCGGATCAGATGCTTGGTTTAAAATTCTAAAGACTACTGCCTTGGTGCACCAGGAGTAGGCCAATTTATACCCTTGCTGCTGTGGTACCTGGACTATTATCATTGGTCGTTGCAATCGAATGAGATAAGGTTAGTCTTGTGAACTTGTTATGCCAATCTCAAGACCCCTGGGCTGCTCTAAAAATAGAAAATTGTTTTCTCTTGCCATTGCATATATTGAACGTGCACATTTTAATGTCTGTCAACATTGTGCTCGCCGCTCCGGTGAGATAACCTTTCGGGTCACGAAAGATATGGTCAGCATTGGTGGACTTCAATGCAGCATGTGAAGTACAATGTGATGATAATGGTATGTACAACGTAAGGCTAGACGCACATTTCCGTTGAGCTTGTGCTGATCGAGTCAGTGGTCAACTGGAAAAGTGCTTGGTCGTCGAGGGCATCAGGCTCAGCGGTCATCGTATTGCTCTGTGGAATAAAGGGAAGATTTGTGTCATTTACAAAATATTATCCGTCTGGAAAGAAGTGAAACTTCATGAAGATCGATTAATAGTTGAAATGGGGATGGTCACCCTATATCAGGAGTATACACATTTAAAACACTCACCCACGACAAACGCCCCCTTACCGCTCATGGCCCATATGTAGGCCCGTTATCCGCTCTCTATTTGTTCCCTATACTCCGAGTCTTACGGCTTTTTGTTCCCTCTCCCGCATATTCCTTTCATCGGAGTTCAGAGATACCTATGACTAACGTGCCACAGTAGTTTCACTTTGTCTCTTGCTGCCCGCGCTGCCTCACAACGCGCTCTATATCCTCCCGTCGTCCTGTCTTTTTTTTTTTTTCTTCTTCTTTGTCGGAGGTTGCTACTATCCGATGGTCGATGGAGCACTCAGACACAACTATTGGTCCATTGTACTGCCAAACAGTACCTGATGTGATGCCAGTTGCTTGATGCGAGCAAAGGCAGGACAACTACAATGGAAGTGTTGCGCTGTATCGTCGTCCTATCCACAAGCAGGATATATGGCGGTATCCCTCAAGCCCAATACATTTAAGTGCTTGGCAAAAGCTTGGTGGCCCGAAAGGACGCCCACAAGCAGTCTGCAGTCGAATCTCCTGAGAGATAGAAGGAATAGACGCGGATCTTTTGCAGATGTCCGGAGCCAGTCATTTGGTCTGTGTACACCCAGCACAGTCACGCCACCGACATTCGTGTTCACGAGAAACCTAAGTATCAATAGATGACCTAACCATAGATGCAAGGCAGGTTCAGGTCCTGAGAGAGCTTTTTCTGAACCCAGCCTGGCAAGATCATCAGCGATCTTTTCCCGGTCAATGGAAGAGACAGAGGCTCGTGCTACTGCCCAAGGGAGGTAACCCATCAGCCTACCGCCGAGACAGAAGTGGCGGGTACCTGCTATAACAATAAAACGGGCACAAGTTTGACGGGGTGTCAACAACGCTTCAGCCTTTCGTCGAAGGCCCATTGGACCTACCGCATTATTATGATTATAGAGATTGCAGGTGGTGAACTTAAATTCTACATGACGGAACTTTGTATGGACTATAGCTGTTACCGGTAATATCTCTGCCAATCCCTCCTTTGTCCATCGTTCAGTGAGACCAAACGGCCCGACTCGAACGCTCATATTTTGAAGACTATTGATGATAAGCGCTACAAAATGAAATCATAACTTCAGCACTTATGTTGCATCGATAAGTCTGATTCATGCTCGCGGTTGCGACTCATAGAAGTAACCTTGAACATGGTCAGACACCCTGCCTGACTATGTACTTATCAGTTTTGCTTGTCTATGCCGATCATAGTTGCTCGTCATCCGAAAAGCTCGCTTATCACTTCCATTTTATACAGGGGGTGAATGAGTCAAGGAAATCCGTCTATGTCAACAGCCAGTCCACGTTTAGGGGCTTATATGTAAGCCAGGTAGTTTTTTTTTAAACTACGCCACTATACGCGAAATCCACAATCAGAACATCAGATAATCCAAAAGCCGCAAGTCAAGTCTTATACAGTTCATAGCTGTCGTCTTCAATTAACACACGCTAGACAACTACAGCTATTGGACGTAATTGACGTAAATCGGAGCTCTGATAAGCGACAACATACCATTCAGACAATATACCCAAAGGTGACCAATTAAAATAGACTGGAACCTGTGCAAAGCTTATATGAAGGTCACATGCAGCATCAACATTGATAAGTGAAGTCAACGATGCTGATCCAAATATAGCCTTATCGCTGCTGTCTGAATTTTTGACAGAAAAAGCTATATGCTCGTCGGACTATAAGTAGCTTATGCTGGCGACCAATCGCTAGTTTAGCATTTGGTGCCGACTATTTGCACCAACATGAAATTGAGCCTTCTGATCGCAGCCTGCATGGCCATAGTGGCCGTGCAGTCAGCTACCGCTACCGATGACAAAACTGTTTGTGAGTATAGAAATGTGAGACTATAAGACGTCCCCGCGTTAATAGCAATTTTCTCGAACAGTTGTTGCCGACAAGTCCTTTCTAGAGAAGCAGGGCTTCATCTTTGATATGCTCCTTCGAGTAGACAAAGACCTGATGATTGAAAAATGGATAAAGGTTGCTGGCAATCTCATCACCGACAAGACCCACTATACGGTAAGAAAACTCACCATTCATACATCGCTCGGCCTTAGCAATTTAGCATCCCTTCCTATTTTTAGAAATACAACGAGGTGATGGATGGATTCTATTGCCTTTATAAGGCGGGGTCAATCGTCCCCCGAGGCGATTTCTCTAGTCCCCTGCAGAGAAATCATGCTTATCAGGAGTTTGGTCTTTTCAACATCTTCTACTATTCAAAGGACTGGGAAACATTAATGCACAATATCGCTTGGGCCCGTTTAAATGTGAACGAGGGAATTTTCGTCCATGCCTTGTCATTGGCTGTCATTCACCGCAAAGACATGGAGGGCGTCATCCTGCCACAGATCCATGAAATCTTTCCCCAGATGTTCTTCGCTGGCAAATATATAGCGGCGGCTCAGAAATTCGACTGGGATACATGGAATAGGCAGATCATGCTGGAGAAGGAACTGAAGACCATCTACGACCAAGAATACCCAAACGCGATCTATGGAAAGCGCTTCTATCTCAAAGACTGGAAGCTGTGGCAATGGTGGAAACTAATGGGCCTGGATGATGGCTGGCATTTGGAGGACGAATACACAGATGACCCTGAGGAGGATCCATTGTGGAATTCAATTTACAAAAATCTGAAGGATGTCTGGCTGCCAGTTGACTATACCCGAGACATTGGTATTTTCAACGCGGAATCCAAATTGAGCTACTTCACCGAGGATGTCAGGTGGAACACATTCTGGTACAATCTGAACATGGACAACTCATATATGCTGGGGCCCAAGGAGTACCAATTGAACACAGATCGTTGTGGCGAATGGTGGATCTTCAATGTACGACAGTTGTTGGCCCGCTATAACATGGAACGTTTAGCCCAAGGACTTGGTGCAATTGACACGCTATCATGGTACGGTGTTTATAAGAATGGATACGATCCATACCTAGTCTCGACCTCTGGCAATGGCTACAGCTTCAGAAAGAACTACTGGCAGGTTGAATCAGACAAGAACTTTGATGTTTTCAACAAGATCATAAGCATCGAGCGCAGACTTGATGATGCTATTGCCTCTGGCAAGTTTGTGTTGTCGGACGGTACAGTCGTCGACCTAACACTACCAGAATCAATTGATTTTGTTGGCCGCGTTATGCAAGGTCACATCGAATTTACGGACAGGCACCTCATCGGCTACTGGCTATTGTTATCGGCCAAATTCTTGAATGGCCAAGGATATCACGACTTTAAGGTTAATCCCAGTGTACTGATGAACTACGAAACAATGTTGCGTGATCCAATGACTTACAGCTGGTTCGATATCATTGTCAAAAAATTCTATAAATTTAAAGACCAACTTGAACCATATACCAGAAAGGAGCTGCTCATGGCTGATGTCAAGATCGTCAATGTTGAGACCACCAATTTCACGACTTACTTCGAATTGACTGACTTTGATGTGTCAACTCTGTCTAGCGACAAATTGATGTTCAACGGGGACAAACTAGTGTGGGACAAGTCCCTACTTTTCCGACAAAGTTATCTCGAATCCGATGAATTTAATTTCACAATAACCGTGACGTCGAAAAAAGCACAGCCAGTTGTCATAAGTGTATTCCTTGGCCCTGAATTCGATGAGTTTGGTCAGAAATTGATGCTGAGCGAGAACCGCGAAAAATTCATGCAAATCGATAAATTCGTCTTCAATTTGGGCGAAGGCATGAATACCGTCAATCGCAGCTCAGAGGAATTTACCTGGACATCAGGTGAACCGCATGGCTTCTCAGAGTTATATAACTATTTCCAGGCGATCCCTAGTGGTGAATACCAAATCAATAAGAATATTTCGATGTCGCACTCCCTATTCCCGAGCAGCCTTGTCTTGCCACATGGCTGGGTTGAGGGTATGCCAATGGGATTGTTCTTCATGATCAGTCCATACAAAGAGTATACCACAAAGGACTCGTCCTACTCCTCTGGCGTTGACTCGGGAATTCGCTTCGTTGACAATATGCCATTTGGATATCCGTTGGACAGGAAAATCGAAAACTTGTACCAGTTCTATGTGCCCAACATGTACTACAAGACTGTCAAGATCTACCACTTGGAGAAGTATCACAAATACTATCCCACAAAGTACGAGCATTATGGATCTTTTGACACTGACTACTAAATACTGACAGATCAATTATTTATATTATAGCAAATGAATACATTTTCTTTTTTTTCTGAAGATTTTTGTTTGTTTGTCGTTATTTCAAATGTCATTTGTCTCCATTTTTTGTTTCAGCTCTACAGCATGTACAACCTGAGGGGCTTGAAAGGCACAATTCGAGCAGAGTTGTAGGTTAGTTTTGGAGTTAAGTTTCATTTCATTTGCATTATTGGTAGTAACTTGCCATTGTGATGTGTCTTTATGCGAGAAACAGATTGGCACAGAAACTTTGACAACCACAGATTTTTTATGGTTATGACATGAGTTTATGACACATCACCACAGCAACATAGACATCGATGTTAAGCTTATAAATACTATTCACATGTCAAAAATCGTGTCAATTTTTGTCCACAAACAACTTTAGGACAAAATCTGACGTCATCTTTACGTCATTCATTACGTCATTTTTGACATTCCCAAGTTCAATGTTGCTGTGCAAATGCTACCAACGTTTTTTAGTTCGCTCAAACTTCAAATGTTGACATTCTGAATACTCAGCAGCGTTACCAGATATCTACCATTAAATTTTGAGCAATTTAAAAATTATTCTTATGTAGGTAATTTACATATATGTAGAAAATACTTTTCTCAGATTTTGTTTTTCTCATTTCACACCTACTTTATAGCTATACCAAGTGTAAAATAAAATATTAAATGGCAACATGGGCATTATTCTTGACTCAGCAATTGACGGCGCACGACCATCCGCTTCATTATCACTTCGCAGTTTGGGCCTTAGAGCAGCTTGAATTGGACAACGATTTTGAGCGAAAAATCATCTCGGCGGCTACGTTAACAAACAAAATTGCCGCATCTGGGGCTCTGAAAACTCACACGCTATTGTCGTGAAGCCAATGCATCCACAGAGAATGACAGCTTGGTCCTATCATTGGACCATTTTTCTTTGAAACGTTGGGCGTTACAGAGCCATGTTAACCGACTTTTTTTTCCTGAAATTGAAGACATATACTTGGAGGACGACCTCTGGTTCATGCAGGATGGAGCGCCATGGCACACAGCCCATGCCACAATCGATCTTTTGCGCACGAAATTCCCAAATCGTGTTGTCAGTCATCTTGACGATGTCAATTGACCGCCTCAGAGTTGCGATTTGACCCCTTTGGACTTTTTTTTGTTGGGAGCCGTGAGTGACCGATGTTATGCCAAAAATTCGAAAACGATTCAAGCACTTAAGGCCAATATCATCCAAGCAATCCGTGAACTATAGCCCGAAACCATCAACAAGGACTTGGAAAATTGTTGTGTTCTATAATTAGTGTAGTATTGTGTTCTATAATTAGTATAGTATATACCTACATGGAAAATATATAATTCTGTTAATTTTATAGCATTTTTAAAAAGAAACTTATGTTTGGCCCACCCTTTACAAGAGCTATTTCTGTGACTCGCTTAAGATGCGCTATTAATTTTGTTCGGCGTGGTCAGTCCTAGTGCGCACTGAAAAGTATCAATTCTTTTAAATGGCTGCCAAAAAACCCATGTCAAACACAAAAAATGTAACTTTGAATGTGAGAGTTCTTTAAAAAAAAAGTACTTAGGTAATAATTATACAGACTAAACCAGGGGTTCCCAAAGTGTGCGCCGCGGCGCCCTGGTGCGACGTAGAAAGTAAAGAGGGGCGCCTCGCCGTGAGTTATTCACAAAAATACAAATATATTTAAACTTCGCGCTGCTTGTAAACTGAATTTTTAAATATACATCACTTTGTACTTGCTTAATTCATTTGTAACATTTAACTGCAATTGCAGTAACTTTTTTGCCAAAATAAGTCGACTGGTCATTTTTCTTTTAGTGACAACCTGTCTTTTGACACATCAGTCCAGCGAGATCGAGGTAAATAAAAAAATTACCAACCTGACATGAGCAATGCGTGTTTTTCAAATCTCAATTCTCAACACACTTGCTTCCTCAGCCCAGTGAGTGAATGATGCATATAAATTCTCCAAATAAGTCGAAGATAAGCGGGGTATTTCGTTTGTTGAACAAAGAGGTATAAGCCACAAGCCTCAGTACCTAACAACGCACTGTTAGCATCATTCAATGTGGCATATAGGGTGGCAAAATTCAAAAAACCTCATACTATTGCAGAAGAGCTTATATTACGGGCTGCTCTCGACATGATGAATATTATGGTGGGAGAATCTGCAGAAAAATTAAGTTCCAAGGTAACTTTATCTAAGAATACTATCAGTCGAAGAATCCATGACATAGCTGAGGATCTCAACTACCAATATGTAATAGAAAAAATTAAAGTCAAGGATTTTGGTTTGTAACTTGACGAGTCTACTGACAGTAATAATGATGCACATCCTATTTCTTACGTACGCTTTGTGGCTCATAATATTATTGTGGAAGAAGTATTATTCTGCAAAAGCACTACCTACCGAAAGTGCGAAGGCCCAAGACTTGTTTAACATTCTTTAAGATTGCGGCATTTAGAAAGAAATTGCAGTTGTGGATAAAAAAGATGATTGAAGGTGGCGGTCAAGATTGCTTCCCGCAATTGTCAACAAGTTTGCGTGGATCCAAGATCCATTTCATGCACAAGCTCCACCAGAATTCACGTCACAAGAGGAAGAGAGTCTCATTGAACTTTCATTGAACGCGAGCAGTCTTAAAACTAGATTCACCAGTTCCGGGATGGTGGAGTTCTGGTTATCGATTCAAAATGAATATGCAAATCTAACTTCAAAAGCTTTAAAATTTTTCCGTTTCCAACATCATATTTGTATGAAGCTGGATTTTCAGCTGTAGCTGTAATCAAGAGCAAATATCCCTCAAGGATCAAGCTTTATTCCCGGCTTTGAAAAACTGTGTGGAGATCATCAGGCTCACCTGTCACATTAATTTGACTATTATTATAAATATAATATAAAAACTCAGTTTCATATTGCGGATGTTTTAATTTTTGTGCCTATCTATCTATTATTTCATTCGACTGTTTCTTTTTCAAATAGCTAGGGTAGGGCGTCGTGACAAAATACCAAACTTGTAGGTGCGCCGCGGGCTGAAAAAGATTGGGAACCACTGGACTAAACAAGCAGCCCAAGTCCAGTTGACGAGCTTTATTATTTCTTTTGTAAATATAAAAAAATAAATGTTAATATTCTCCCGAAGTGTTGGCAATTTCAATTAGTTTTTTTTTTTTCAAATTAAACGTTTTTAGAGTATAAATAAAATATTTTTCATTTTCTATAGATTAGATACAATATTTTAATATGGCAATATAGTGGCAATAATCTCCCTCGAATATGTTGTTGCATGAAATTAAGGTATGTACCTATTTTATTAAAAGGAATTTTTTTTTTTTGAAAGTTTTTGGACAACGGCGATAAGGCGTGTTGTTTTGACTATATTTTGATTATGTAACATCAATCCATTCCTAGTCTCTGGTCATCAATGTGTCCTGAGCTTAAGTCAAACTGACAGCAGATAAGCGATGCTCACGTACAGAGGTCACTATGACTGATCTTGCTTTCGAAGATCGACAATTTCGAAAAGACTCGTTCAGAAAAGATTTCCGGCATCTATCTTTCTTTTAGACTTAAACCACCGAACGATAATGTTCTCGTCCTAATATATATATTAGAGTTTCATTACGTTTTTTTTTTATAATAGTATAGTGCTATAATAAAATTAAGTCAACATTATAATAATTATAAAGTACCCATTAAAAATATAAGTACTATAAGAAAATTAATAGTACATATTGTGTACACGGAATTTCTATTAGGAACATATGACGGAGTCAGTAAGGGTAAGAATATAAAAAAGAGAACATTTTGTCATATAAAACTGACACCAATTTGCATAATCATGCATTTCAACAGGTTCTTGTTGGCATTTTTCGTCACGAAATTTATCTCCAGAGCGTGTTGAGGCTGAAGAGTTTGTCTTGATTCTCATCCACGAGGTGATTTTATAAAATTCAACTTTTTTTTTTTGTTGCCCTAGCTGATTCCACCATTAATATCAGGCTGTGGTGCACATTACATCGTTATAAAAAAAAAAAAATCACGCAAATCTCATACAAACTCCGGCCAAATTCTTCAACACGTGGGGAAACTCGACAGCTTTCCAAAACGACACCAAGATCGCTGAGCGCACATGCGCAGGAATAAATCCACGCATAGCCGCCAAAAACCAAGCCAGCCCAGTTAGTGAGATCTCCGCCGTCAGCTGCATAAGACCCGTCCGAATCCTGAAAATCACGCTGTGTTCCTCATATATAGTGCACGTGTACAATTCGTGATTTACATATAAAGACACATATACATTATAACATAAGAGTGAAATCACCTAAATACATATTTGCTAAATATTTATTAAAACTTAAAAATACCTACTTAAAAATTCGTAAAATACCTATTAAAATTGAAATAATTGCTTACCTACCTTTTAACACATACCATACCTACATATAAATATATTTGCTACTTAAACTACTTTTTTCTTTAAATACTTAATTGCCTAATTTTGTTTATACCTACCTAACTTAACTTAAATTTTGAATATCTGTCATGCAACTAAGTGTTACAAAAAGTGAAATAGTGGTTAGATATCTTTAATTAAATAATAACAGCGTCATCATTTACAACAAGCCGGATGTTCCTGACATGTCAAGAAAATCTACGAGCAGAAATCACAGGTAACAAATAATCTTATCAGATACATTTAATATAATCACCACTATCACATTTCATATATAAACACTCAAAGCATTCTTGCATTTGCTAATATTTTAAACAATCTTTAATATCAATCATACATACATGCATACTATTTATATTTCAAAACATTAAAATTAAATAATTTCATTCATTCTTATTATCACTTCATACATTCCCTAATTGTGTTAAAATCCCTGAAAAGCAATATAGAAGGTATATAATATATGATCTATATCGATCATAACATATGAATTAATCAATAAATTTTAATTTTATTTCAATTATACATATCAAATATCCCGAGTTTTGATTGTGGTATATAACCACACATATACAAAATATCGTCCGCGACTATTACGTTTCGTCAACTATGGCAGCACTTGCTCTCATAGTCAAATTGATTTTTAATAGGGAAATGGACATGTCTTGCTAATTTTCCCCCCTCATCGGTCATCTTCGTCATCAACATCGTCCCCATCTACTCCGTCAGCATGTACCTAAGAGTACAAGTAAGTAGTTTCAACATGCGATAACACCAAGCATGCCAAAAACCTGTACGACACGCGCCCCCTCACAGCTTCGGTAATGAGTGCCCTAATGCACTTGCTATCAGGTAGCTGTTCCTTGTGACAAACCCCCCATTCCGATCAATGAAGATCTAGTGTCTGATATGACGTATGTGCAACAGTTCAATTTTCTCTTAAAACCATTTCAATCATATTCATTCTCGATCATCACCTCTCCCCACGACCCAACCCTGAGCAGCCGGAAGAGAATGTTAGAAAGGGAGCATTAGAGGTGGATTTGAATGGAATGTGCATCGTATAACACTTTTGACATAGAAGTGTAATATCATCTTTCGTTTTGCTTCCTTCAAATAAATAGCAGTTGTCGTATGGCCGCAGTGGCAGTAACATGCTCTGCCTACATATGCTACAGTTATTATGGCGCCCAAATTTTCAAGGGGTTATTTCAGCCCAAACCAAAAATTCTGATATGTGGAGCTATACAATTTTATTTTAATTATGTTATACAATCTAGCGAATCGTTCACATACGTCATGATCTTATGTGGTCATATGCACGCAACAATTTATATTTGATAATTTTTATTGGAATGTGTTTTGTTAAGCACTGCATAGTGAGTTAGAAGGCAAAGAAAATAGTATACTTTTTTTTTGCTATCCTTACGAATGCATTAGATGATGGTTAGACAATTTCAAGAAGTTTACGTTTCTTAACATTCCTATCACTCGTTTTATGTGGAAATTAGATTTTTATGAATAGGATTTATCCATTTCGTATTTCTTTTCACATATTTCCAATAATCTATTCAAAGAAAATGTTGATTGCATGTTAGTTTTTGATTTTATTGTGTTAGTATGGGTTTTAGTAAACTGATGGAGTTGATACGATGATGAAGTATGATGGAGATGACCGAAGTAATGTATATGAGAAATTTTGAACAAACAACAGACCACACTTTTTTTTTTTTTTTTTTTTTTTTTTGATTTTATTAATTGAGAACAACAATTTTTTTTATTGTAATTTTATACTGTGAAACATTTTTTTTGCAATTTTTCACAAACCTTAATATCGATTATATTTTTTTTTGAAATGGAGTGCTTAGATTTTGTGTGTTTGGATCCAGATGAGATCAGATTTGAATGTCAGTTAAGAGGTCTTCCACTGGTAGGTACGGTTAGGCAGTTGGCTACGGAGCTAAAGAAAATTGTTGACGAGGAACAAAAAGGTATTCGACCTTTTAAACCCGTTGCTGTAAATAGTCCAAATTTGGAGATGGAGGCGTGCCAAGAGAAGTTCGATCGTCTGGAGTCGTTAGTTACTGAATGCATAAAGTCTGCGAATCAAGAACGCGAGAAACAAGCTGTTTCTAAAGCAATTCATTTAAGAAATAGGCTTGAGATTTTAGCAAACAGAGAACCAAATTTCAAACTTTCGATTGAAAATCTGAAAGCTAAGTTGGAACATTTAGTTGACAATATGCTGAGTGTTGATAACGGAGCTGGTCCAAGTTCACCTTTGCATTTTGTTGAGGTACAGGGCATTGAAGATCAACAACCAGTCCATCAACACCAGCTGAAATCAGTAGTGTCCCAAAATATAGTAGGTACTCCCGTGCAGGTTGAGAAAAGTAACAACCCTTCTGGTGCTTCATTGCATCAAACGTCGAATAGCGCTGGACATGTCATCGGAAACCAAAATTGTGGTGCCATTCCAAAACGTACTTTGGGTGCTCGGCATTCCAAATTTAATCAGTTTAACGCGAATCGTCAACAGAATGGTAACATTGTCGCAGATCAAATGTCTCACAATCAGAGTTTTTCCATGAATGACATGAGTTATTCTTTGCCAAGAGTAATACCTCCAATTCAAGCGCAGCAAAGACCAAATACATATAGGAACCAAACTCATCATGTAAATTTTAATTTTGAGAATTCTTTCGATCAAGATCAGCAAATAGGTAGAACAGAGCCTTTTCAATATGGTAATGAATTTTCTAGTGATACTCCGGGTAGATTACGCAACGTAAGCAACTGGAAACTTCGTTATGAGGGTTCTCATAGTGGCCTTACCATTGAACAATTTATAATGAGAGTTGAAATTTTAGCCAGGGGTGAGGGGATTCCGTTAGATCAACTTTGTTTGTCTATGCATTTACTGCTATCAGGAAATGCCAACAACTGGTTCTGGATATATATTCAGAAAAATAGAACACCGAATTGGCAACATTTTCGTAGAGCCATTATCAGTGAGTTTCAGACTTACACCACAGATCAGGAAATCCGACGTCAGATTGAGAATAGGAAACAGAAGACTAGAGAGTCCTTTGCAGAGTTTAAGCTTGCGATAGAAACGCTTGATTCGATTCTTCGAGTTCCTTATTCAGAAGCGGAAAAAGTCAGTATACTGAAGTCAAACATGCATCCTGCTTTACGCAAAAGACTTATACTCGAGCACATTGTATCTGTGAGCGATCTGAAGGAGAAGTGTATGCTGATTGAAAAGGGCTTGAATGATATAGGTGAAACTCTCGATGACCAAGTATTCACGAGAAGAAGGCATGTGAATGAATTTTCTTATGTCTCAAATGCTGAAGATCAGACATTTTCTCCTGAGCAATCAATTTTTTATTCGGTCAATCAAACTGATCAAAATACGTTTGAAGTTGAAGAAAACAACTTCATGATATGTTGGAATTGTGAAGACATAGGGCATAGTTTTATTGATTGTCCGAAAGACCAACGAAATTTATTTTGCTACTCGTGTGGAGCCAAAAACGTCACCAAACCAAATTGCTTCCGGTGTAACAATTTAAACCGCAAGTCGGATGTTCGCAAAGAGAGGGGAGTGCGACATCCGAGTGCAGGTCAATCACATCCCCAAAACAGTGTACGTTTTCTACACAAACCGACCTCAAACAGAAATTGCACCACCCAGACAGAACAGTAACGTACTTTAAAGCACGTAAACATAATACCAGACAAGTCAAACAAACTAAACTCTTATCAGATGTTAGTGGTCGTCCTTTAGCCAATATCCAGCTTAAAAACAAATCTGTAACCGGCTTATTAGATAGCGGAGCCACTATTTCAGTTTTAGGAGAAGGGGCCATAGAACTTCTGAAAGAGCTTGAAATTCCATTCCTATCATTAAAATCAGATCTTTGTACAGCTGATGGATCATCGCACAGCGTGATCGGATATGTGTACATACCTGTTACTTTTAATAATACTTCAAAAACCATAAAGTTCTTCATCTCACCTTCGCTTAAGAGGCTTGTAACTTTAGGCATAGACTTTTGGTTTGCATTTGGATTACACCCCACTTTTTTGGAAGAAATATCCACCCGTAATCCAGATGCAAATTCTCATTCTTTGTCTTTGGAACAACAAAAGATACTTGCTGAGTGCATTGCTACAATTCCATCGTTTGAGAAATTTGGCTTGGGACGAACATCTATAATAGAGCATGAGATAAATGTAGGGGATGCGAAACCTATCAAACAGCGGCATTTTGCGATTTCACCAGCTATGCAAAAACTGCTATATGCTGAAATTGATAGGATGCTCGATCTCGATGTAATCGAAAAAAGCCAGAGCAGTTGGTCGTCACCCGTGGTCATCGTGAAGAAGCCAAACGGAAAAACAAGGCTGTGCTTAGATGCCAGGAAGGTGAACGAGCACACTATTAAAGATGCTTATCCACTGCCTATTATAGATGGGATTTTAGCGAGGTTGAAGAAGGCCAAATTCATTACCGCACTCGATTTAAAAGACAGTTTTTGGCAAGTTCCATTAAGTTCATCTGCAAAAGAGAAAACAGCTTTCCCGGTGCCTGGTCGTGGGTTATTTCAGTTCAAAGTGATGCCATTTGGATTGAAAAATGCTACGCAATCGATGTGCAAATTGATCGATCATGTTATACCCTACGAACTGCATCAGGATGTTTTCACTTATGTAGATGATCTTTTGATAATTTCCGAAACGTTTGACGAACACGCAGAGCTTTTGAAAAAAGTAGGTTCCTATTTAAAGCAAGCCAACCTTACCATCAATCTGGAGAAAAGCAAATTTTGTCAACGTGAGATACGTTACCTGGGGTATATAGTTGGTATGGACGGTTTAAAGCCCGACCCCAAGAAGGTATCAGCTATAGCAGAATTTCCGCAGCCAAAAACCATCAAGCAATTGAGACGTTTTCTTGGCATGTGCCAGTGGTATATGCGGATGGTACCAAACTTCGCTGCTATTGCTGCACCCCTTACCTCACTCACTGGCAAAAACGCTTTTCAGAAAGATTGGTCGGAAGAGGCTTTATCATCTTTCGAGAAGCTGAAAACAATGCTTACGACAGCTCCAATTTTGGCTGCACCAGACTTCGATAAACCATTTCAAATACATTGTGATGCATCTACGGCAGGTGTTGGAGGCGCACTAATTCAGTTGGATGACGGTGGCAATGATCGCCCAGTAGCTTTTATGTCAAAGAAACTGAATACTGCGCAGAGCAACTATAGCATTACAGAATTGGAATGCTTAGCTGCTGTGCTTAGCGTTCAAAAGTTTCGGCCGTACATAGAAGGTACTCGGTTTATCATTGTCACTGATCATGCCAGCTTAAAATGGTTGATGTCTCAAAAAGACCTCAACGGTAGATTAGCCAGATGGTCACTCAAGTTACAACCATTTGATTTTGAGATTTTGCATCGAAAAGGTAAAGACAACATTGTAGCAGATGCGTTATCGCGTGGTACGATAGAAGAGATTGTCGGAACTGGAACAGATTATCTAGACTGTGATTTTTCTGTGGATGAGGAATATCAGAACCTATTAAAATCTATCGAGAAGACAACTGATCGATATCCCGATTTGAAAATCCACAAAAACAAAATTTTCAAACGCGTTAAGTTTCGTGATTTTTCTGTTGGAGATGAGTCGGATTGTTGGCGTTTATGGCTACCAAAAATGTTTCGCCAGGCACTTATTCAAAATGAGCATGAGCCACCTAATTGCGCACATCCAGGGGTCAACAAACTTGTGGAGAAATTGAAACGTTTGTATTATTGGCCAAAGATGGTAGTGGATGTAACAAATTATGTCAACTCTTGTGAGAAGTGCAAAGTTTCCAAGATTCCTAATATGATATTGAGACCACCAATGATACCACGAGAACCACCCTTGCGTCCTTGGCAAGAATTGCATATAGATTTTGTCGGGCCATTCCCAAGGTCAAAGAAAGGTAACACACAGGCGCTTGTTGTTCTCGACAACTTTTCCAAATATCTTTTTGTAAAGCCACTTCGGAATGCCACCTCCAAACTTGCCATGCAAACGCTCATGGAAAATGTGTTTGATTTATTTGGTATTCCTGAGAAAATTGTCTCGGATAATGGGTCTCAGTTTGTTTCACATGAATTTAAAAATTTCTTATCCGAACATGGTATCAAACATGTTTGTACCGGTATATATTCACCGCAAGCAAACGCTGCAGAAAGATCAAACAGGACCATTTTCACAGCCGTGAGGTTATATGTAGAAAGAGATCACCGCGATTGGGATGCTCATCTCGGATCAATATCGTGTGCGTTAAGAAATGTGGTGCATGAATCCACAGGATTTAGTCCATTTTATTTATTATTTGGTTTCCACATGGTCACACATGGAAACACATACGCGCTATTGAGAGAGTTTGAATCCATGTCCGGTGAGCCTCCTGAGATCGGTGAAAGGCATGATAAACTAATCAAGATTAGGGAAAAAGCGTACGAATGTTTAAAGCTGGCACAGACAAAACATGCTAAAGCTTACAATCTGCGTTCGAAACCTGTAGACTTCGCGATTGGACAGATAGTTTATAGACGAAATTTTGTCAAGAGTAGTGCACCTAATAAGTATAACGCCAAGCTTGCACCTAAGTTCAGGAAATGTCGTATAAAGCGCAAAATCGGAAACTGCTTATATGATTTAGAAGACCTTAATGGTAAATATATTTGCAAAGCACATGCGAAGGACATTATTCCGTAGTCAAAGTTTGCCCGGTTTCTCAGTTGGTAGAGCATGAGATGTTCAGGGTGTGAGTCGGCCCCGCGTTGTTTTATATTGTTTGTTTTCACATGTAAATGGATTCGTCTTTCAAACATAACGACTGACATCGCATTCGTTCTGCTTGCTTTGTAACATCAATCCATTCCTAGTCTCTGGTCATCAATGTGTCCTGAGCTTAAGTCAAACTGACAGCAGATAAGCGATGCTCACGTACAGAGGTCACTATGACTGATCTTGCTTTCGAAGATCGACAATTTCGAAAAGACTCGTTCAGAAAAGATTTCCGGCATCTATCTTTCTTTTAGACTTAAACCACCGAACGATAATGTTCTCGTCCTAATATATATATTAGAGTTTCATTACGTTTTTTTTTTATAATAGTATAGTGCTATAATAAAATTAAGTCAACATTATAATAATTATAAAGTACCCATTAAAAATATAAGTACTATAAGAAAATTAATAGTACATATTGTGTACACGGAATTTCTATTAGGAACATATGACGGAGTCAGTAAGGGTAAGAATATAAAAAAGAGAACATTTTGTCATATAAAACTGACACCAATTTGCATAATCATGCATTTCAACAGGTTCTTGTTGGCATTTTTCGTCACGAAATTTATCTCCAGAGCGTGTTGAGGCTGAAGAGTTTGTCTTGATTCTCATCCACGAGGTGATTTTATAAAATTCAACTTTTTTTTTTTGTTGCCCAAGCTGATTCCACCATTAATATCAGGCTGTGGTGCACATTACATCGTTATAAAAAAAAAAAAATCACGCAAATCTCATACAAACTCCGGCCAAATTCTTCAACACGTGGGGAAACTCGACAGCTTTCCAAAACGACACCAAGATCGCTGAGCGCACATGCGCAGGAATAAATCCACGCATAGCCGCCAAAAACCAAGCCAGCCCAGTTAGTGAGATCTCCGCCGTCAGCTGCATAAGACCCGTCCGAATCCTGAAAATCACGCTGTGTTCCTCATATATAGTGCACGTGTACAATTCGTGATTTACATATAAAGACACATATACATTATAACATAAGAGTGAAATCACCTAAATACATATTTGCTAAATATTTATTAAAACTTAAAAATACCTACTTAAAAATTCGTAAAATACCTATTAAAATTGAAATAATTGCTTACCTACCTTTTAACACATACCATACCTACATATAAATATATTTGCTACTTAAACTACTTTTTTCTTTAAATACTTAATTGCCTAATTTTGTTTATACCTACCTAACTTAACTTAAATTTTGAATATCTGTCATGCAACTAAGTGTTACAAAAAGTGAAATAGTGGTTAGATATCTTTAATTAAATAATAACAGCGTCATCATTTACAACAAGCCGGATGTTCCTGACATGTCAAGAAAATCTACGAGCAGAAATCACAGGTAACAAATAATCTTATCAGATACATTTAATATAATCACCACTATCACATTTCATATATAAACACTCAAAGCATTCTTGCATTTGCTAATATTTTAAACAATCTTTAATATCAATCATACATACATGCATACTATTTATATTTCAAAACATTAAAATTAAATAATTTCATTCATTCTTATTATCACTTCATACATTCCCTAATTGTGTTAAAATCCCTGAAAAGCAATATAGAAGGTATATAATATATGATCTATATCGATCATAACATATGAATTAATCAATAAATTTTAATTTTATTTCAATTATACATATCAAATATCCCGAGTTTTGATTGTGGTATATAACCACACATATACAAAATATCGTCCGCGACTATTACGTTTCGTCAACTATGGCAGCACTTGCTCTCATAGTCAAATTGATTTTTAATAGGGAAATGGACATGTCTTGCTAATTTTCCCCCCTCATCGGTCATCTTCGTCATCAACATCGTCCCCATCTACTCCGTCAGCATGTACCTAAGAGTACAAGTAAGTAGTTTCAACATGCGATAACACCAAGCATGCCAAAAACCTGTACGACACGCGCCCCCTCACAGCTTCGGTAATGAGTGCCCTAATGCACTTGCTATCAGGTAGCTGTTCCTTGTGACAAACCCCCCATTCCGATCAATGAAGATCTAGTGTCTGATATGACGTATGTGCAACAGTTCAATTTTCTCTTAAAACCATTTCAATCATATTCATTCTCGATCATCACCTCTCCCCACGACCCAACCCTGAGCAGCCGGAAGAGAATGTTAGAAAGGGAGCATTAGAGGTGGATTTGAATGGAATGTGCATCGTATAACACTTTTGACATAGAAGTGTAATATCATCTTTCGTTTTGCTTCCTTCAAATAAATAGCAGTTGTCGTATGGCCGCAGTGGCAGTAACATGCTCTGCCTACATATGCTACAATTAGCATCGTTGACTTAAATTATCAATATTGATGCTGCATGTGACCTTCAGAAGATTTGCACATGTTCCAATCTATTTCATTTGACCACCTTTGGATTCATTGTCTAAATGGTGTGTTGCCACTTACCAGTGCCAGTTTACGTCAATTAGACCCAATAGCTGGACACGCGCTGTTTAGCGGGTGTAAATTGAAGAGGACAGCTGTGAGTTGTAACACTGTGCTCCATTAACCTCAAGAAGTGGTTCAGTGTTCGAAATATATTCACTCCTTAAAAAAACATGTTGCGACTTTGAGGTTATCTTAGCCGTATTTTTTTGGGAATCTATAGCTAGCTCACTTTTACTTTTACATGCAAATCTGTTATACTCACTTTTGGTTTTGTTATACTCACTTCCCAAAAAAATACGCCTTCTGAGGTTCATTTTGGCAAGGTTTTAAAAGCAACCTTGCTGTTGACATTTTAGACGAATTACTTCGACCCAGCCAACCCCTTATAAACTGGAAGCCAGTTTTACGGATGACAACCAAATATGATGGCCAGAGATGGTCACTTCCAATAGTCGCAATCGCAAACATAAATCAGACTTATCGACGTAGTATAAGTGCTTAAGTTATGATTTCATTTAGTGCCGCTTATCGCCTAGTTTAGGTTAGGTATTGACACTCGGTTCTTTCTTAGGTATGCAGTTCGAACTCTACAGATTCCGGTGTCCATAGCTTCTTTTCAACTCAAATAGTCTATATTCGTATACTATTCCCAACTGTCAAGCACTAAACAGTTGTCAGATCCACGCTGTAGAACGAAAAACTGTCCAACAGAGGGAAATTGACTCAAAGGCAAGTATGTACACTTCGACCCACTTCCAGCTGAACATTTCAGTATGTTACCCTTTTTCTATAATCCTTTTAACGAAAACCTTTTGCAACTTAAAATATTGTTTTTTGTATATCAAGTTTTTGTTTTTGACAAATTGATCAGCACAAGCTGGAAGAAATTGTCTGAGGGGGGATTTCTCGTTATTTTGGTCAGCTCATATATAAAAGAGTTTGTCCTTACTGGTTGGTGATCAACGCCAAGCTCAAAAGTGTGCACTTAGAGGCGATTTTGGAAAATTCGAACTCCAAAATGGGGAAGAGGTGGGTCAAAGTTTGTATAGCAGAATTCAGATCGACTTCAAAATCGGTTTTTGTACTCTATAAGAAGCGAACAAAATCAACATTTTTTGTCATCCTATCTAGCACACTAAGTAGGTATTCTCTGACGGGAGCGAAGCAAGTCGGATAAATTCTAGGTTTGTATACTTTGTCCGATTGCGATCGATTTATGTCGAATATGATTCATGATCTTGATTCAGAGCCTCTTCAAATTAAACTCAAACATATTCCGATTCCCATTGACCGCCTGTTTTCGGTACCTATAAGACAAGCGATGCAATTTGTAAAGCCTCTCTGTACCTGTAGATTTGAACTTAGATTGGGTTGTTGATTCAATGGTAAGTACCTGAACGTAACTAGCTACTGGCTGAATGCATTCAGTTTCAACTTTTATTAGGGGTATTCATGCAATGTCGTAAACTCGTCGTAAACGTCCTAAGTTTACGACGTGGTAAATGAACTGTCAAAATTTGTATGGTAAACTTACGACGAGGTTATTGTGACATTTCACACTTGAAATAAAGGCGCGAAATCAGAAAAAAGGGACATTCATGAAACGTTTGTCGTAAACTTACCATTTAGGGGATCCGCCTCAGCTTCTCTGACAGCGCCAAATACTTAGGTTTGGTTCTGGACAGGAAACTGAGCTGGAAACTAAACCTGCATGAACGCATTAAGAAGGCCGCTACTGCACTTTACTCCTGCAAAAGGATCCTGGGCCTCAGATAGGGCATCAGCCCGAAAATAATGCACTGGCTGTATACAGCAGTAGTCAGACCGATACTCATGTACGGAATCATCGTCTGGTGGCCAGCATTAGATAAAAGAAGCTACCTCTCTCTACTAAATAGAATCCAAAGAGTGGCATGTGTCTGTGTGACCAGTGCCCTGCGGACAACTCCAACCGCAGCACTGGAAACCATGCTCCACATTCTGCCCTTGGACATACACGGTAAAGAGATGGCGGCAAAATCGGCATTGCGTCTGAGAGAATCACAGCAATGGAGAAGCAGTGACACAGGGCATGCCAATATTCTAAAAACTAATAATGTTACAACATAAGTTACAGACTACGTAATCACGGTCCTTGACTTCACTATTAAATACAAGACCAGTATTCCCGACCGACAGCAATGGGAAGAGAATACGGTTATAGATGAAAATACGCTAGAAGTATACACAGATGGGTCTAAGACGGAGGACGGAGTAGGAGCCGGGATTTTCTCAGTTCCATTCTCCCTAAACCAGTCTTTTAGACTACCAAATAACTGTAGTGTCTTCCAAGCAGAAGTTATGGCTATTCGCGAAGCCGCTGAACTGCTGAAGGTGAGATCGATATCGAACTCAGACATCGTCATCTACACCGACAGTCAAGCAGCTATTAAAGCACTCGAATCCCCAATATTAAGATCCAAATTGGTCAGGCACTGCCGCAAATCTTTAAATGAGATCTCGGATATGTGCACGTTAACGCTGTGCTGGGTCCCTGGTCATAGAGATATACCAGGTAACTGTAAAGCAGACGAACTAGCAAGGAACGGCACGAAAATGGAACTCTCTACTGGTAAAGGAGAGCCCCATGTGCCAATTGAAACGGTAAGATACAACATCTCCACACTAGCACTGCAACAGGCTAATGAGAGATGGCTCGGTATTGACACCTGCAACCACGCAAAACAGACCTGGCCACGAATAAATCGGCGCAGGACAAAGGTCCTGTTAAACGTCAGTAGAAAACATATCGGAACTCTTGTCGGAGTACTAACAGGCCACTGTGTACTAGGAAGACATGCCGTAAGGCTTGGAGTTACCGCTAATGACTTCTGTCGCAGTTGCATGGATGAGGAGGAAGAGGAAACTCCGTTCCACCTACTATGTAACTGCCCGGCGCTATCCTCGATTAGAAAGCAAACTCTAGGAGAGTACTTCTTTGAGGAGCTTGCTGATATTGCCGAAACGGATATCAGTAAAATACGGAAATTTCTCCAAAATTCGAAATTGTTCCAAGAGTAGCGGAAATAACCGACTCTGCTTGTGGTATCACAATGGACCTTACTTGGTCTAACTATTCCGTATTAACGGATAATTGCCACCTAACCTAACCTAACCTAACCATTTTACGCAAATGGTAAACTTACGACATTGCATGAATACCCTTATTATGTATAAAAAATTGCTTAAGTACGTCTTTCGAAAACCATTTCATTAGTACCTCCCTACCTAAACGGTACTGCCAATTGATTATCATTACAACGTTAAAATTGCATTTCCTTTCAAATATCCAATCATTCACTGAGATTCAGATAATTATAGCCAAGAAGTCGAAGACTAGCACTAGACAATAATTCTAGATTAGAAAAAGAAATTTTTCAAATTGTACGTAACAATTTATTAATTGCAAAGTCTCAATGGGGCGGCTCAAAAATAAGCCCCAATCGTAAAATAAGGCACAGCACACTTAAGACTAATTAAATTGACAAGAGTAAGTCACATCACACATTCATAAATTCGTTTCAGTTGAGTTCCTAGAATCCGTAGTCGAAGGTTCCGTAGTGTTCCCACTTCTGGGGGTAGTACTTTTCGTACTTGTCCGTATGGTAGATCTTGGCTTCCTTGATAAACATGTTGGGCACGACAAAATTGTGTAAGTTGTAAATCTTCCTGTCCAATGGATAGCCGAATGGATGGTTATCGATATGCCGCACTCCTGAACCGATACCGCAATCGCATGTATGATCATAAGTGGAGAACTGCTCGTAGTCGGCGGTGTATGGAGAAATGAAGAAGACCAACTTCACTGGCATACCCTTGACCCAACCGTGGGGCAAGATCAACCTATCGGGGAATCCACAGTGAGGCTGAGAGATGTTCATGGGGAACTCCTGTTTGCCCTCATAGGCCAGCATGACAAACTTGTACAGCTCGGTGTAGGTGGTGAAATCCTTGATGGTGTAGTCGAAGTCCTTCGAGAAGCGTTCAATCACGTTCTCTCCAACAATTAGTTTGGTGACAAATTGGTCGAGTTCGACGAAGTTCTCACGCTTTTCGAAAATATCGATCTTCTGGCCGTATTCGTCGAAGTCTGGAGCGAGGAAGGTTCTCACAACAACAGCTTGCTCCTTCTGAGAGCTCACTGTGAACTTGAATTGGAATGGCTTGTGGTTGAGTCGCAATTGACGTGCCAGCAGCATTTTGTCCCAAACGAACTTTCCTTCGTGGAACACCATCTTTCCGTTATAGAGGTTGGTGACATCAGTGTCCACTAAATCGAAGTAGGTCTTTAGCTCATCAACTTCGACATTCTCGATCTTGACACCGGGTACGATGAGTTCCTCCTGAGTGTATGGTTTGAGAAGATTTTTGAATTTATAGAACACGTCAAGGATTTTCTTGAACAAGCTAAAGGTGATCGGATCACGCAACATAGTCTCGTAGTTGTACATCACATTTGGTTGGACCAGGAAGGAGTTTCTATCTCCACCACCGATATAGGCAGTGACGAGTTCAAACAAGTATCCAAAGAAGTGTGTGTCCAAAATATCGACATGGCCGTGCAACAAGCTGCCGATGTACTCAATGGATTCTGGTTTAGTAAAGTCGATCTTAACGCCATCCTTTGTCACGTATATGCCAGAGTCAATGATGTCAAGGATCCTGCGTTCAATGTTCAAAATCTTGTTGACAGTTTCGATATTATGGTACGACTCGAACTCGTAGTAGTTCTTCCTGTAGGTGAAACCGTTGCCATTGTAGGCGATCAAGTGTGGTTCGTAGCCGGATTTGAAAATACCGTAGAATGAGAACACATCGATTTCGCCATAGCCGTTCGAGAGACGTTCCAAGTAGTAGCGAGCCAACAACTGTTGCAATTTGTAAGACCAATATTCTCCACGACGATCCTTATCCAAATTGAATTCATGACCCAACACTGAGGAGTAGTCCATGTTTAAGTAGTACCAGTATGAGTTCAAGCCAATGTCTTCCGTAAAGTAGCTGAGTTTAGATTCCTTATTGAATATTTCGATGTCGCGAGTGTAGTCGACTGGGTACCAGACGGCCTTGACGTCAGCCCACAAGTCCTTGTACTTAGGGTTGTGCTTGATGACTTCAAAATTGTCACGGAACAAGGTCTTCTCTTCCAAATGCCAGTCTTCTTCCAGACCCATTAGTTTCCACCACTGCCACATCTTCCAGTCCTTCAGGTAGAAGCGCTTTCCAAACACAGCACTAGGGTATTCCTGTTCGTATACAGTTTTCAATTCCTTCTCCAGCAAGATCTGTCTATTGAAGACGTCCCAGTCGAATTTCTCAGCTTGCATAATGAATTTGCTGTCAAAGAAATACTGTGGGAAGATCTCGTAGATTGGAGGCAGGATCAGGCCCTTCATGTCTGGGCGATGGATGACGGCTAAGCTCAAAGCGTAAACGAACATGCCTTCGTTCATATGCACGCGAGCCCAGGCGACGTTGCGTTCAAATGTTGCCCAGTCCTTGGCATAGTAAAAGAAGTTGAACAATCCCTTACCCGCGGCGATATGCTTGCTGTGGGTGGCGCTAAAGTATTCTCCCTTCGGCAAGAGCCCACCAATCTTGTACATATCGTAGAAATTTTCCATGTGCTTATCGTATTTCTGGCAAAGCAAAAAGAAATTTGTTTATACAACGCACTCTTGGGATCATTTTTAGCAACTCACCGTGTACATCGACTTATCGCCAACAAGATTTTCTCCAAGCTTGATATATTCCTCGAACATAAGGGGACCACCCATGCGATAGACTATCTCAAACAAGAACTTCTGCTTCTCTAGGAAGGCCTTGTCAGCTGCGAAGGCAGTTCTTCAGTATTTAGAAGCATATCTCTACAATGTGACAAATACTTACCGACAAATGTGTCCTTGTGCACACTAGCTGCGCTAATGCCACCAATTGCCAAGCAGGCTAAGACTGCGAGAGTCAATTTCATTGTTGTAGCTGGTCCTGCTTCAGGTTCTGCGGTCCAAGTTAGTTAATGTTCGATGCCGAGTGCCAGTGTCAACTGCCTTTACCTACCATCATCGCGCTTTTTATACACCTAGTTGCGGAGGTGATAAGCAAAAATTGCTGCACACAACAGATTACAAATTGCATGGAAAGAAACATTGTCCGCCTGTTATCAGGCTTGACCTATCTATTCTTTTAGATCTGTTTGGCCACTTTTAGATTTATGTTGTTCTTCATGTCATGGCAACGACAGATGAAATTTCCGATCAATGTATTTTAGCGCGCATCTGGAGCTTATCTTGTGGCTTGAGTTGGCCTTGACAAATGCAAAGCTTTTATTTATACGATCCGTGTTTACTTAAGTGTAGATAAAGTGTATGAACCTAATGGAGTGATGAACAAACACCATCTAAAACCATCATGCGTAACAGAGAATCGAAAACGTATTCGCCTATATGTATCAGCTAGTGATGCGGGACTAGAAGCTAAAGTAAAATGTTGCATTTGTGACTTGTGACTTGTGAATTTCGCGCAATATAAGAGACGCCGCCTATCCACATAACCTCCTAGAAAATAATCCATAAGTCAGGTGTGAGATCACACGATCGTGGAGACCAGTTCATAGGTCCATTACACGAAATTATGCCCCATCGAATGTTTCCCACACTATAGATTGAAGGTGTCGCACGCAGTGTGGAATGTGGCGTCATCTGCACATGCTATAACATTCTCGTCGACTTATCATTGAAGAAGTAGGGGGCACTAACTCCACCTGCCCAGAAAGCATAACAAACAGTGATTGTTAGTGGACGTTGGACGGGGGCGTCTCAAGAAAGCATTCTGGATTTTCTCCACACCAAATCCGGCGATTGGGTTTATTGACGTAGTGGTTCCACTAAAAATGAGCCTCACCTCTGAACATGAGGATCAGGCGCAATATTCTTTTCGGCCCATTAATATAAGGCACATATAACCACGCTGCTTCAATTCTTGCACAAACTGGATCTTGTAAGCTTGTAAATCAAGATATTTCCTATCCATAAGGTGGATCCAATATCTTTGTTGTGGCGAATCGTCGTAAGGACTTCCGCAACGCTACGCGTCACACAGTAGGAGTAGCTACAACTTCTTTATGGTAAGCGCATACTGTAGAACTCCGGGGCAGTTTCTGTTTTCCGGGGAGAGACGCCTCGCACGTCGTGTCGGAGTCTGTCCAGCTTACTACGCCCACCCACATCGATTATGTCGACCGTAATTTCGACACGACCACTGTTTTTGAATTAAATTTGCATATAAGATAGCGATGAGATGACAGTTCCAATTTAGAGACGTTTCAGTGGTCCTCCGCTTCGATTTGCATTTTTAGCTCTTTGCGGTTTGGCTTATAAGACAATTAAGGACTGAGAAGTGAGAACATACGTCGATTTGTTGTGCTGGAAAATC